>LD346921.1:55892-82772 GCA_001465055.1 Ptychodera flava | reverse complement strand
AATTTGGTTGAAACACACTCATTATATATTCATAAAAATGTGAGAGGAATTTTTAAAATGGTAAAACTCACTTTCCCGAAGCTCAAAACTTTCCCGTTTTCGCCAGAAAGCCGATTCCACTCAGCACCACATGACAACAATGACACAAACTTTGCCGAACATGCTTTCGCTTAAAAATTGGCGAAAATCCGGAAACTACCGAAGGGTGCATAGCCGGCACTCTTCGGAAAAGCGAGGCGAGAGCTTCCTGAGGCGAGGGGATGAATTACTTAACCGCTTCTCGCCTTGAACAATACCCGTTGCCAGTCTGTTTCTATTTGCCTGTGAACAAACGTACAGAATTTCTTTCGAAATGTAGACACAGAAGCAAATTCCTTCTCATTAACACTTGAACGCGCAAGAACAACAGCCTCGTTTGCATATACACCTGACCCTATATATAGCAGGGCACGAAATTAACTTTTTCCCCTGGTAGTCCCATTGGGCTACCATTTTCTGAAGTTGGTAGCCCAGTGACAAGGTCTGGTTTTCCATGCATAAAGGAAGAGTTTTTTTTGTAAAGGATATTTTTTATTCATATCAAGACAATGAAAGATTTATTTTGCATGATTCTATCCAGGAAGTGAATTTTCTAGTCATTTGACATCAATACCTGCATATCATAGCCTTAGAAGAACGGTATGGCATGTGTAGTGGACAATGGTGACGCCTCAAAGTTTGAGGACCCGACCTATTCACACATACACAGAGCTTATATGCAAATTTTGATGTTCGCCATGACAACAACTTTTCACTCAGCACATGCAAACATAGCATGGCTAAATAGATTGGCCATGAATTTCAGGATGACAACTTGGTACAGTCATGTTCTCAATACTTTCGTGGCAATTTTGGCTATATTTCTCCACCATAATACACTATCATGGGATGATCTCGTACACTTCGGAAAGCGTAATTTCTGGATGGCCCTACAGCTTTTTCTTTGCAGTTTGAATAATTTTGTGTTTAATTGTTATTGATACATTGTGATTAAATAACTATGAAAATGAATTTTCATTGGCCATCATTTTCCGAGCCTGTCATCCAAGTACATCAGTTCACATAATGATATTTTATTGAAAGCTTGTCACAACAAATGCGACTGCACTGTCGCCTGTTAACTTGCATAACAAAGTCACGGTCTAGCCTTTCTGTGTCTAGCTTGGTTGACTGTATGAACGTCGGTCATCTCACAGCGATCAACATCATGTCATCCACTGTCCAAGGCTTTGGTAGTCCATGTGGGCTACCATTTCATGGGTTTTAGTAGCCCCAGGGAAAAGTTGGTAGTCTGTGGACGCGGGACTACCGCTAATTTCGAGCCCTGTATATATATATATATATATATATATATATATATATATATATATATATATATATATATATATATATATATCCATGAGTTTGCGCACGTCTGTATGTGTGGGGTGTACACACAAAAGCACGTATCAGTATATCAGTGTATGATACGGATGATAGGAAAAAAGACGTGTGTCGAAAATGAAGAGCTGTAAAAGACCACGTTTACCATGACATAGATATGTTTACCGTTATTTTATTTAGCTGACAAATTCTTTTGATATATTCTCCTCACTAGATATCTTTACGCTGCCCAAATATAGACCAAGAATCCAGCATACAGAGAAAATAGTCAATTCAAACACTGAGCTACGTTCATAAAGCAATGCAGTCACATCTTCTATGTAACACAATGTACAATAATTGCCAGCTGGGGATGACTGTCATGTTATATCAAACCTATCAAGTGATTGTGAAAGAGGCGAATGGTGTTGTTCTATATTACCACGTGATGTTCTTGTAACATTATATATCTACCTATCGAAGCCGAGACTTCTATACTTTGAATTTTGTCAGGCCTGTAGGAATGTAACATTTATTTGTCAATGACTATGAGTGTACAGACTTCATCTTGAGTCTGATGTATATACTTTCACCTGTAAAAATAACAGGGCTAGCTTAATTTCAAAGACTCTTGAGAAGCTGAACATGCGCTTTAAGTGTTTGACAGTAAAACTCAAGCAATAAGTTTCAACAAACCCTCTCAGGAACTCACCAAAGTTGAACTAAAGCGGAGAAGTCCACAAAATAAAAGTCAAAATTACAAAACAATTACTGTAATTAAAACGTAATTACGAGGAGGTGTACGGTATTACCCATGGAGCTGAGATGAACGAATGCCAATCAATATTCCCTCAGTAAGAATTCAATTGTCTGAGAAATTAATCACTTCTTGTAAAGTCGTCAATTATAAAGCCGGGTGTTGATTGCAAACTTCTATAATTGCATCGGCCGAACGGAACCTCATTAAAAATATAAAATTGTAATACAGCCATTAAAATCAGGAATCAACAGATCAATGAATGGATGGAAAACAATTAATGAAACTTGTGAAATATATCCATGTTTATGTCCTGGTGTTTTTACAAGATGTGTCATCGCACGAATTCATTAAACCGTGCCACTTTATTCTTTCAAATGTAAAATATCGACATCACACATTTCATCGTACTCGACCAAAGGTCGCCGTATCAGTGGAAGTCGGTCAAAAGTAAACGATCGAGTTCAGATCCTATCAGAGATGCGCTTGATGTATGTTGTCATGGCAAAGATTTGTCACAATGGTCAATTGTTCATTAATATCTCTACACGTTTATACAGATACAAAGCAATCTTTCACCAACATTCACATATCTGCCACAATGCACATTTTTTATCTCAGCTATAATGGGAGAAAATTTCTTAAATGTATATCAATTTACAGTGCTTATTGCCAAAATTATGCAAGCAACACCAACCATTATAAAGACCGATCAAATCTACAAGAAAAGTATTTTGACTTTTGAGAAGCCGGTGATGACAATCTAAATACTCTCAAACATTTACATGGATATTTTGACCAGATTGACGGAAATTGAATTGCCATTCTTCTGTGTACTGCAATTAAGGTAATTAAGATAAAACTATACCAGGTATAAATCTCATTTTTTAAGTTGATCGACGTTCTTCCTCATGTTTGGTGCACATGATCTACTTGTAATACTATTTGCATATGCAAATCACTTATTACTACGCAATTATATTCGAGCAACAACACAACATCTGAATTTAATTCATCACGTGGATTGCTAAAAATGTCAAAGGACGATTTAATAAATTTTGTTTATGTTAATGGCCCGCAATTTGCAATAAATGGGATTGAATTCTGGTCAATAAGTCATTGATCTCTATTTAGTCTTCCTAAATGAAGAGAAAAACTCAGTATATAGGCTTGTACTTGATACCTCATCTTCGAAAATATCATCAAAGCTACTGATGTATCACTAATTCGTCCAGTGGTCGGTTACAAAGCCAAAATAATACAAACTTCCTTTCAGTATGCAAGCTAGTATAGAGACTTTAAAGGTACCGTAATGTTTAATTTCCTGGAAGAGACATAAATCGAACGCCGATAATGTACAAAATCCCAAAGAACCTTTAAAAGAGCAGTGTGGCACTTAAAAATCTCTAAGTCACTTACTAGTGTCACGATAATTGAAACTTTGTGATCGATTGCTTGCTGTATAAACACAATGACAAATTGAAACTAATCTTGAAATGGAATGATAACCATGCTTCTTTCACTGTGAAGTTGACGTGACTCGACAGAAAGACATCAAATCTCCATCTCGTGTCACGAATAAAACCGATGCAAACACTTGTGATGAGGACATGTGTATGCATATTTTTTAAAATTTCCGACTAAATGCATATTTGTCCGGTTAACGGAAACGTTCTCATTGCAAAGGAAGCTGATGACACTTACAACTTTCTGGATAATATGTTTCTAACTCGTTTCAAAGCAACACGTCTTCGAAAAACGTAAAATACAAAGGAGTGTTAACGGTACGACTTATCGATGATGTCAATTCGTCCATCTTCGGATGATATATACACTATATCTAAATATGCAAGGACATTATGAAATAATATTCTCGCAGCCTGATTCTTCTACAGTTGTGTCAAGGAGTAAGGCTGACCCTCGTGACATGTGAACAACTAAACAAGTTAACATTTGCTATCTGTTTGTCCACCAGGAATTCAGAAGCCCTCCTCGTAGAAATGGAAAATGTTCTGTTAACTTTGGGGTTCCGAAGTGTAGATTTTGAACTAGACATAATTATTTTGACCAAAAGGCATAGGTCTTTATCAGCTCTAGCTCCTTAATTTTGACATTTTATAAAGACAACGATAATGTGTCTACCGAGATAAACTTTCAGTGGACGAAGTTTACTCTGAACATTGCGCCATCTTCCACTATTAAACTCTCCTAATATTCGACGGCAATGTTCAACTGTAATCTTTGTTTTCCAATTTAATTTTTTCAAACATTTAGAATAGCAAAATAAACCAGCAGCTGATGACAATAGCAGCAATATATTTCAGCCACTAATTACAGATTGGGACACCAGCCATGCATAGTCATAAACTATCTGAGTAACATCTGGGCCTGTACATTGTAAAATTTATGGTGTTTGGTGTTTTTTTCTGAGTGAGGCATTTTTTTTCAAATTGTTCGTTATTGGAGTACAAATCACCTTTTTAGAATACCATTCACAGAGACAGTCTTTCTGAATAATGTAACCTTCACACCTTTTATTATTTCTTATCCATATGGAAAGTAGAAACAGTGTGCAATTGTTGCCAGATGCCATCATAGTTTGGAAGCATCGCATTGTTCCGTTTCCCATGAAAACATTGATAATCCTTTGTGGATTGACTCATAACGTGAACCCATCCACCTGAAAACATGAGATAGCTACCATGTTGTCTTCGGCCTCTAACCCTCTTGATGCTGTGACCGAAATATTATGTCGGGCGATTCATAGTTGCAAATTTTAATCTTATTTCATCGGCAAATAATGTTGATAGTTTTAATAATTTATGTTTTGAGGGGAGAAAATACATCTGCTTCCCGAAGCCCGACCTACTTTTAAGGGAAACACGAGTATCCTTTACCCGTACCTGGTCATATACGTGATAATGCGTAGTATTTTTCTATATCTTTCCCTATTTATACGTACCCTGGCTCATGATATTTGCCAAAAAAGTGTGAATACAGACAGAAATTGCTGTTTCTTCTGTTATGTTTATACTTACTTAAATTGTTTAATCTTATAACGTGATTGGAACTATTTTGGGATAATTGGATAGTGAAGTAATGTCGATTTAATCTACAAATGCAATCTCATCTGCTTTTCTATTCACATTATACACACTTGTTTTTGTGAGTAATTTGTAATATCGCGACATTCAGCTATATGGCACCTAACACTTTTGAGAAATTTAGAAAATATGAAAATCCAATTATCCCCAATTAATTCCAATCGTGTTTTATGTAAATCAAATGTGTCTATCACGTCATCTGTTTGAACACATACACAATATGCTTCAGTCTTGGAAACTTTACATTCGATGGGACGGTGAGATTCGAATGCTGATGGTAGTGGAAAAAATGATGACAGCACAACCGACGTGTTTCCTTTTATCAAACGATTTTACAGAAACATGAGCATTCCAGTCAAGTAAAATTGAACCTAAATGACGAGTGTACGTAGTTTTCTGTCTCTCAGTTTACATAGTCATATCACTAGCGTTTCCGGAAACATGTCTGTCATGCACAGCAATACATATTTACATGAAAATGACAGAGCTGATGGCTCCCTATGGTATATTCATCTTCTTCTAAAGAAATTGCTTTTAGCATGTAATGATCGCTGTCTAAAAAAAATGAGTGCTGAAGATGTACTTGTAATTTGCTCAATATCTTCAAAAAAAGCTAAATGATTGACAATGTTTCCATTAGTGAAACAAGAAACTCTTTGAATTGCTCCATTTTTACGTCGATGGATGTGACGTACGTTCCAACAAACCTAAACATGACATCGTGGATGTGTACTCTGATATTTACTCAGAGGGTGAACACGTCAGAAAACCTGAGAGTAGTTCATATTTCACAGATGACAGCAAGACCAAAATTGTCGCGTATCAATGCAAACTCATGATGACACGGGGTTAGCTGGTTGGCAAATGCCAAAACTTTACATATTTCCATGGCAGCCAGTAAAAAAGAGCCTGAATTTATTGAAATGACGTATTTCGGTCGTACATGCATAGAGATTGTCTAGCTAATTTAACCTTGACAGAAGACAGCTCGGCATCCTAGGGTTTTACCCAAGAAAGGTATTTTTCCGGTTTGCTTCACGGTGTGTTATATTGATTATTGTTTATTTCAGGCATACATCGGCCCATATCAAAAATGTAAAAAGACAGTGATAAAAGAAGATGTATACAAAAAGGATTAAAATTTATCTATACATCTATACATTACGTTTTTAAAAATGGCTCCAAAAGGATGTAAACGGCAACGAGTCAGAATCCATAAAACTGCGAATTAAAATGTTCTCACTTTCCATTAGACGAACCCTGAATTTCAAAGAGCTTGGCGTTGAAGTGAAGTAAAATTCAGAATGCTCCTCTGCACACAGATATTGCTTTATACTACAGGCAAATTTAAGTTGAAAGATGAATCTCATAGAATTATTGTACGTAACTCGTGTAGTATTTATCTGTTTTACACTATACTGACTCCAGATGTTTAGGTTGTATACACTATACATGCATAAGTTCTGAAAAGAACACTTTTAATCTCATACGAAAAATGACTGAAGTTACGGATAATATATACACACACTTCAGTTGTCTCTGGTTGTCATTATTGTCACCTCTAGTAGACGACACCATGTAACCCAAAAACCTTTTTATTTTTACAGGCGTGAGCAACTCTCCATAGAGATACACTTTCGGGTTACTTTCTAATTTCCGAGACTTTGTCAGAAAGCACATGCATTCAAATTTACTACAGAGTGGAAGAGAATATCATGATCATTTCCATAGAACATACCTTGAAACGGACCTACAACTGCGGTGCTTTAACCGCGACATATACATTCCCTTTGAGGAATTTTCTTCATAGATTAAACATACAACAAAAACGAGTAGACGTGTTTTTGGATAATTGGATGAGGTGCATGTAGGGCATGCTTGATTCTGTCTCCCCCTCCCCTCCCCCCGACTGGAGCTCGATTTTGTTAAGACTGCTTGCGGCGGAGTGAAGTTATGATTAAAACGTGATACGAAACATAAATATTTTTTTCTGAGATGAAAAGGCGATGAGTTGATTTCTTTCACCTTTGATCGCTATGTAATCATCTAAAAATAGCTCTGCATAATTTCAGGGATAACGTCATGAGGTTTTTATCGGAATTATTACGCCTCCCTTGGGAGGCAGTTGGTCTGACAGATTTAGCTATTTTTTTTAATTTAAAGTAAGATGTTGTAGTCTTGTCAGTGGTTGTGCTGACTACCTAAAAATGAATAAAATCAAGAATGTGTATGTCACGGTTTAAAGCAGGCAGTCGTAGGTTCGTTTCAAAGGTACGTTGCAGTTAGATCAGGCAGAGACACGCACAGCTAACGGACACAATGCTATGAATTGGTGACTGGCACGTCCTCGGAATAAAAGAAGTACACTTTGTGGAACCTGTTTTCGAACAGACGGGTTTTGCTGAAAACCGAGAAATATTGATGTTTTCAATAATTTCTACAAAGTGCTTTATTAGTATTATTAGGTTCTCATGACATTTTTAATACCTACAGAGTAATTAGGGTAACTTGTGGACTCCCGACTGACTCGGCAGTTATTACATTTCATGCATGTTTGATGTATTAATGGAATCTCGGTTCCTTTTTAAGGTATGTATTGAATGTCTAAGTAAGGCCATGTCGGGGAGATAATAGCCCATGTGACTTGCATTTCTGGGGATCGTCTCTATGGTTTACATCGGCATTAACCCAGCTCAAAAGCTAGTGAAATCGTTTGCACTAACAACGACCGTTATCTGTCATGTTCACACATGCGCAGTTTTGACTCCTAAAAGTACCTTGGTCAAATTCGGCTAGTCATTTTATGAACAGTTTTCCCGAACAGTACAAAAGGTAGATAGAAGGCAGTATTGGGGTTCCATCTTCGTCTTAAGGAGAAAACTGTACTTTTTGTCGATCAAATGTTCAGTAGTAGTAAACAGCGACCTTATGCCGTGCGATTGTAGTCCAACTATATGAGAGAATTATCTCAAATTCACCCAAAGCGTTCTATTTGCCATTTTTTCTTTATTTCATTAAGTTATATGCCTGAGTGAGAACTGCTGATTGCAGCTTTAAAGGATCGCCGTGTAGGTTGCTACAGTTCCCCCGTAGTTGTGGCTGTGATTAGAGTGTGCATTTCCAACTGTACCAAAATATTCCCGGGATTTTGTGCCAGCTATATTATAGTAGAGGTAGTTCGGTTCGGTTTCTTTGAAATTGTCATGAGTGCCATGTTAATGATTATTCTAATATCGCTTTCACGACAGCCTAAGGCCTCAGGCAACGTTTGATGTTAGGCAATTGATTTTAGTGACAAAATGTAGCCGATCGATCAAGGCACTGGCCAATAGCATCCCAGGTATAGTACGCAGGCTCATTCATCCGGAAATATCATTCGTAACAAAATCCCGTACTCTTTCGGTTCCAGTCGGAAATACTGTGTTAAACTATTAGGCGCGTTTCTCAGAAGAAATCGGCAAGAAAACCGATAAAATATTCACTATAAATAGCGCACGCTTACAACACAGCCTAAAACGTTCGCATCACAGTAAGTTGTTTTCACACACTGGGTATCGTTAGTTTATAGCCCCAAGGTTAAACTTTACAAAGCGTCGTATCGTTACATCACTGTGTCAATGCAATTTCACAGTTGTCGTTTTGAAGACTAAACTAGTACAGTTACACCGATTCCACATTACGCGACATTTTTATTGTTATGCAAACACACGCAATCTTCTTAACAACATGTTAATGCGAAACATTATGTATCTTTGTTCGGACCGACTTTCTCTTCCTCTTCTGTTTATGTCACTTTCATCGCAACGAGGTGCCTGAAGATGTGTGAACAAATACGGTGGATCATTTTCATGCCATGCTAGAGGACAGCACTATACGCCCAGGGGCGCAATGATGATAAAGTCCCCCATGAGCATATCTTTATGAACGCCATTGCTTGTGGTACAAATCGTTGTAAAATTTCAATTTGGTAATGAACCCCATAAAAAGTAAATTTCAAGTGAGTGTCAAGAGTGAGAGCTATAATTTAAACTATTTTCGTAACCTTTTCCAACGTATTCTTCACTTCTCTTCATTTTAAGTTTATTTTAATTTTTGTGAATCGTCTTATGTAAGTTATATTTTACATGCGACTCAATGTCACTTGCTTTATATTGGTACAAAGAGGAACATAGACAGTTACTGTATGTTTCTCTGTGATTGGTATTACAATAATACCATAGGTTGTGTTGATTTGATTTGTCTTATTGAATTGCGAAGTGGATTCGTTTTGCACGTGAATTTTAACTCCAAAAATAATATCACTATTGTTTTCCCTGTACGCTCTGTGATACTAATTCAAAGGAAACAGAAATGTACATTTCATGAAGTCTTGCAGTAAAGGCCGCCAAACGTAGCACAATTCACGTGCTATCACATAATAATAGCAAATAAACTTCGTCACGGTTGTTTAATAGAGTTTTATCAAAAGTAATGGCATTTAATCGTGGAAAATGACGTTACCAATGGTCGTTGGTCAAAACATCCATCAATGGTTCATTAGACAAACCTTGGTCATTGCTAATTGAATTACACAGTCATTAATGCTCTATTGTGCTGTATGCATCGAACATTGCGTGTTCGGTTATACAAATTTAAGACTATGGCGGCAAATAGTTCTGCTCTACTCTCTCATTTTAAACAAGGGCTTGTATTTTTTTATTTTGCAATCACACAAATTTGATCAAGTACATAATTAAATCGAGCGGGAAGCTTACATTTGCTCTCTCATTAAATCTTATCAATTATGTGAATCAAAGAATTCCTACGAGAGATTTTTTTTCGACGACTATATTTTACTGCAGGCTTTGAAGCTATGGCTTGATAGTTGTTGTATACATGTGGGTATTAGCATACCATTTTGTAACGCATAGTCAACCCACAACTTGTCATTACGATAGTATAAATCGTCAACTGCAAACTCTAATGAGTTCAGCCAAATAAGTGATATGACAATTGAAATCACATGACCAACAAATGTACAACTGCAACTTATAAATATCTGGTATCACCACAAGCAAAGTTCTGCACTTTAAGCCCCAAAATTATCTTCAGTCACTTCAACGTCGGTATATATGGAAAAAATTTTAAAAAATGTTTAATTTACCTTTTTAGGTACAGCAAGTGAAATTTTAAAATTTATTGCCTGACGATTTCCTAAAAATATGCAAATGAAGGAGAAAGTTTGAAATGTTTTTTTTTTCTTCTGATGGCTTAGTGTGTGTGCCGAACCTATTCTTTAAAATATTTCAAACAGTGGAGATAGGGTTTTAAATATTCTTATGCTGACAATCCCCCTCCAAAATCTAATGGTCTATCCATTACTGCGCATGTCAGAAAGTTTAGTCCTGAGTCAGGCTTTTGCAACCAGCATTCAGCATTATAATTCATGATACCATTCAAGGTTGTGTTTTCCTACTTTTTCATTTTTCTCCTTTAAGCAATACTTATCAGAATGTAACATATACAGGAAAGTTACTAAGTTGATGTGAATAGTGACAATCGACCAATGAGATGTAACCTTCCGAGCACGCTGCACATCAGCAGTTAAGTTTTGCATAGTCATCCAGTATAGTAGTCCATTACAAAGAAATCTTATCTGTAATACCGACCAACAAGGATATATAATTCATTGTACCGGTAGAACATTATTTCTTTTATCAAATTGAACTTTAGTAACTGCTATGACACAGCGCAAAAAGTAAATGTAGCTGATACCATATATAAGCTGGTGGTATTTTCAAATGAGTCGGTACTTAAGCTTACGGCAGGGAATACCAGAAAGTAATAAATAAGTTTGTGTTAAAAGGGAATGGTTAATGAAAATACTGAATATACTTCCAAAGTAGTAGACACAGTCTTTAGAAGGCTTCCAATATCTCCGATAAAAAGCCCTCGAGAACAGATATCTCGATAACACTTAAAACGTGTCATAAATATAATATCCGTCCATCTTCTCCTACTCGTTTGGAAAAACCAAGCCTCTAACATACACGAAAAATAGTGTTTCGTGTCAATGAAGGGGTGAAGTTCATGGTTACAATAAACGACAAATTCTCTCTTGCGGGAATTAGGCGGGAAAAGGTATAGGTCGGCACAGCAAGAGTCATCGGTGAAGGGTACAACTTGCATTGAACCAGGCGTGTGCAACGACCTTGCCGTTCTTTCAGATATATTTGCGTGCACGCGATCACACTTCCAGGGGATGTAACCATAAGCGACACCAAGTCTAGCACAAAACAAGGCCTCTAATCGAATCACATTACAAGCAGTATGACAAGATTTACGCTCCAGTAATATATATGAAACGCTGAGTGGTTTGTAGACAAAGTGGGGCAAATATTGAGACTAGAACTCGACTTAGCTCGATCTGCCAATCAACCTTAAGCGACCCCGTTCGAGAAATGCACATAAATTTTACTCGACTTTGAATTCAGGCGTTCGTTTATCTTAACTAATAACGCCATTATTACCGCTGATTCGAATGGACGGTTACATTTTACTTCGCGATCGCAACATTGACCACTTTAATATACCAAATTGCTTTTTTATAATGATTCATTTTACACAGTTTTTGACGGTTACAAAAATCCGTACTCGAATCAGTATAGTGAAAACGATCAAATTATGTTTCCAAATTGGCTATAGAGAATAAGTCAGTTTATTTTGTATAATGCCTTAACAGTTATAGTACAAGTGCATTCAAACAACGGTGTTAAAAGGTTTAGTAATGGTTTTGCCCTAATTAAAACCCTAAGAAGTTTTGAATGATAATTGATTATTCGTTTTTAATGAATGTGTAATATATCTTGTGCTTTGTACAGTGACGTCATACTCAGTTTACAGAATAAAATGACAAGCACAATAATGTTGACTAAAATGTCAGAATCATTTCCAAAATGCGGGTAGGTCTCTACACATGGAAATTGTATAGAAACAATTCCTTCACTTCGTACTATTGATACAGTTCCTATTCTCAGTTACATTATTCTATGTAAAATATGACAATCTGTTAATGATTTTCAGTTTGTAACTCAGAGAACGGATACAGATAGAGGTGCCTTGTGAATAGCATATATTTCTTTTCAAATTGTTTAAATAATGTCCGTGCATGATTGATCGGGTGATCGCTTTTGCAAACAAACAGGAAAGGTATTTCTTAACCGGCAAATTATCATCTTTTTTTATTCTGTCAGAGGAGTCTGGCAACTGAAGCATGTAATCTTCGTCCTGTTTTACTCTGTCTGTTTAACTTGCAAGTGTGAACAACAGTATGGTCAATAGAATCTATATCAAATCCCCCTTTAGCAGTAACGTCTGATACTCTAATTGTTTTTTGCTGTTTGTCAGGCTCACTAAGTCTTGTTCTATACACAAATTCATGTCGAAATACTCCGTGTTGAAATTGTCGACATAATATTTAAGAGCTGATGTTGCTATTGCAAACTGGTTATGGTTTTTAACCCGGACTAAAATTCTATTGTCAACAATACCATTGCACACTGCGTAATAGTGTTTACAATTTAAGGTTAACATTTTTCATTTCAGAATATTTTATGGAAAGGAAGAGAATGTACTTATTTTCTATAACAAAAACAACGAAAATGTTATCTAAAAATCAACTATTATCCCTTTAGCATCGCCACAAAATCAACGTTTCATTGAACAAGTGGTACAATCATTCCGAGACAATTATTCCTGTTTGAATTTTCCGTATCGTGTTAATTTTACGATCTTTTAAAAATAGCTCGTCGTTGTCGTCTGAGGCTGTGAACCTTGCTACAGAAATATCCACATCCGATTTTTATATTAATCCAGATACAGATATGGAAATGTTGTCTGATGGCGTTTCGGTGTTTGACACTGTAAGGTTATCACCTGTGCCCTGGACACTAAGAAATCAGAAGTCATAAAATTTGAACAAGGCAGATTATTATGCGCCTCAAATATCACTTCAGAGACAAGGCTTTCAACGCGTGGACCTTTGCGGGCATTCCGGGCTTCAAAGCTGAAAAACGTTGCCTTTGTGCCAATTTTCGAGTATTCTCTTCAAATTTTATCGCCATTGAGTATCAAAATGGATTAATCAACCATGTAAATTTGATTAAACAATTTGTCTATCGAAATTTCAGCCATTGAAAACTCATGTAATCTGATTTTCCCGGTGAAAGACTTCAATGCATCTAATTTTCCCACAACGTTAAGTGACACCTGTCCGGCCGACCAACCACGCATGCGTGGTAAGCAACTACGGTTAAAATCATGGGCTTTGTTGAAGAAATTAAGTTTGTTGTTTTCATGAACGTAATATTTGGAAATATACTTAGATTGTCAGCAAATTAACTAAGAAGGAAAAAGATGACGTGATAGTTAAACCTTAATATCTGCCATTCAAAGAGATATTTGCGTGTATAATTTCCTGGACAAAAAGACCAAAGTGGTTTTACCGTATTTCTGTTCGCAAACATTTTCTAAAGCAGATCCGCTTACACAGAATCCATTAATGAATCTTTGTCAAATTTATTTATTCAAATTGAGCTCATGATTCTTCCACAGATTTAACTTATATTTCACCATATCATTAGTTTATAATGTTGTATCATCCATTCCAAAGAAAAGTACATCTTATTATAAGTGAACTAAGATTATTGAATTTTGATATTTAGTTATTTATATAACAACTATATATGTCGTTAAGAAATTGAGAATTGTGATTTGTGGGTAGGGCTATTTATTTATTCCGTTATTTATCTAGTGTCATAATATTGATAATTGTAATTTGTGGTAGGTTTATTTATTTATTTCTTTACTTATTTATTTCTTTACTTATTTATTTATTTATTTATTTATTTATTTATTTATTTTTTTATTTATTTATTTGTTCGTTCGTTCGTTCATCGTCCTTTTGTGTTATAGCTACATTACGATTTCTGAATTTTACAAAATCACTCAATGGGATTAGACGTAGCATGTGGAAGATTGGAATTAAACATGGTTCATTTTGTAAAGTGTACCTGAAAAAGATATTATGCCAAAAGCCGCACACAAAGACTAACTGACAAGTAGCCGCCTTTTATTATGTCCATTTTTACATGAAACGGTATACCTGTATAATCCGTTCGAAGACAAACTCAGAAGAATTTATCTCGTTGCTAAAATTTTGCAGACAATGATACTTTCTTGCAGGCATCTGTCTATCATACACGGAGGAGTCAGAGAAGCCATGTCGTTACAATTTTAGCTTGCTACTCAAGACAGGTATTAAAGGGTACAGTGTATTTGACGTCAATATCACTGTATAAGAAGTCTTTATAGCAGGACAATTATTTTACTCTGAAAAATCAACAAACAAATACAAAATCTTAAGTGCCTATATCAACAAATCACGAACCATTAATGGTCATATCGCCTATTGATTCCAGACATACCGGTTTATTCGACAAAACATTACCGAAGTGAACAAAGAAACTCACTTTTATTTATCATTTATTTATTTATTTATCGTTTTTCATACTTATAACCAACATCGTCACAGCAAACCATTTTCTTTAAGTACATTCGTCACGATGAGTTTTAAACGGGTATTTACTAGGTATCAAGCCAAAGCGCTAACACTCAATGAAACCAATTGTGACGTCATTTTCCGAAAGTCAAAACATCAATCACGAACAACTCTTAGATGATAATCAGGGTAGCTTGTCTATCTCTTTCATCTCAGAACTGATGATATCTATCGACCAGTCAAAAAGCTTCAATGTTCAATCTAAGGTTTTCATTCAAGACGGCAATCTCAAATGTGTTGTTTGCGTGACGTTTTACATTTACCAAGCACATTTTCACAGCGTTGGCTGTGGCATGGCACCGGACGAGGCCGCTGGTTTTATTGTAGCCAATCATCGTGTTCTTCTGTTCAGCGTGCCGTGAGACATATAAAATAGATACCTTGACTGTATCCATGGCAACGCCTTTAATTAACGACCCTGGCTTTCCCCCTGGATCCATGCTCCGTGATCTGTACACATCTAGGTGTTTTTCATTTTCTCGATTATGATTCCATGAAAATGTTTCAACTACACAGCCTTGACCAGCGAATTGAAATCACAAAGAGTGTACATTTTTGTTTGTCAGACTTTGTGTTTTTGCCTTGGTCGCCAATCATTCTCTTCAACCCCTCGTTTTCGGGAATCGGAAATTAAACTCCATATATAAGAATGAACAATTGACGCTAACTTTACAATCTGCTTGAAGTTACAGTCGGGCGCAACACGCCGGGAGGGAACTGTTGTTCTGTCACATGGCTTTCAGAACACGTGGGGCGCTGTTTTCGAATCGTGTGGGGGGGAGAGGGGGGCAGCGTGAAAAAAAACCCCGCAGATCATTTGTGTGAAATTATATTTGAAGGGAGGAATCTGTTCTCAAAGGAGCGACAAGGTAATTCTCATAGAAAACGCCACTGGTTTGATCTATTTTACTCAATTTTGAAATGATCCTACTGAAACAGCCCTGTAATGTTTGTTATTTACCCAGAGTTCAAAATCCCCTGGAGAGTTCATAGTTATTATTGAACTGCAGATGTGTAAATTGAAACACATGCAATTTCAACTTGACGTACACTTTCCTTGTGGATGACTTTCTCGCAGCCTCGTGAAAATGTTAGATTGTGGGGCCCAATACGAAAGCGATTCAAGGTTTACATGACGTCACAAATATATCATCTGCTTGCTAAGTTTATGTGCGTTAACATGTGACGTCACCGTGTTTTGCAAACCTGCGGCAGTTGTGAGTCGTATAACAGTAAGGAGAACGAATCTGGATTTCATGAAGTTGGCGTGATTATTTTATGAAAAGGGTTATGCTAGCGTTTGACTTATTAGTTTCATATGTCTTGATGTTGCCAGATTGGCTTTCACGTGATGTGCATAAAAGCAGCGGCGGAGATAATATCGATCGCATATTACATGGGCATTGTCAGAATAATATAAATTGGGATATAATAAGTGACAGAATTGAACACCGTAGGATGATATTATTTTGGATACCCATATCAAACAACGTTTCTTGAGTATCTGATGATGTATTTATGAATAATCTACCTGCTATCCGTCATCAGATTTTTTACATGTAATATCGCATGAAATAAGCACTACACTTTACGCGCGTGTTCTTTTTCACTGCTGGCGAGTACATGTCAGCGATTACCGGGGAGAGAGGGAGAGTTTACGGCACTACGGGGTTCATGCAGCTATTCCATTCAGCCACGCAGCCCGTCAATGAAAGCACGCATCGATCAAAACATAAAATCTAATTAGATTTCTTCGACAGATAACCGAAAGACGTCATAACAGAATGGATTTATGGGGCCGGGTTGGGCTTTCATCAAGATGGAGCGGCCGAGCGAGAGCGCTTCGTACCGTATCGTAGACTCCAGGGTTCCCGAGTTGTCGATGTCTCAAACTGGTCTACCGTGCAAACTCGTGGTGTCAAAAAAAAGTGGTGTCAGATGAACGATCTCAAAATTTTCGCGTCACATTGGCTAGTCTTTTGTCAAATGAAGAAGAGACTTATTTCTTTTATATCATAATTTTGTCTGTCGATCACATATCGTATCATTGCCAAGGTGACGACTTTCCTGAGACAGAGCCAATCAAGCGTGCCAATCGGGTCAAACATGACGAAGCAGCGAGAAACAACGCCCCCAACAGTCGAAAAGATAAAATCTGCAGCGGCGCCGTTCAGATTCTAACAACTTACATTGCGTCGATTGAAGCAAGTCGTAGGGGAGTTGGCATCTTTTTTTTGAGATTTTCTTTAATTTTTTCGACATACAGTGTATCGTAAATCCGATGACGGAAGGTTCCGTGAAAAACTAGTAATTCCTAATAGCTCTATTTAATAGATTTCAGTCTCCTGAGTACTTTGTTCGAGAACGTTATCGCTGGCCATATCTGACTATTTGCCCCTATCAGTAGCCTGCAGAAACGGATAAGAGCAGGGAGATATGAATTGGTCGAACCGTATTGAGGTCAGATGTACAATTTCTCTTCCATTGTAAGCATATTCACGGATCAAATCCACACTTAACGTCGATTACTTAAACGTTTTGAATATCAGGAACGAGACATCCGCCCCAAGCGATTTCAGCCCTGGCGTTACCATGACAACTCGTTCGCATACAAATTCGGAGTATGAAGTGCGCCCTCTTAGAGAGAAAAGTAGGGCCCAAGTATCTTGTCACAACTTGCAGGGTACGTCTGGCATAAATTAAAAGTAAATTTTGCTTAAATTGAAATGAGAGGAGTATTTCTGTTACTTTTATTTCCTCTGGAAGTGTTGCATGTCAAAAGTAACTGCTTCAGTCAATATTATTCCGACAAAATTTCGAAAATTAACTACGGAAGACCAACTCTTCAACAGATTCGAATTCGAAAGCCATGAGCTACGGTTGAATTTCTTCCTTACATGTAAGTATCCACTACATCACAGTCTCTCCACACGTGGAGGGACTGTGGCTACATATAGGCTTTAAAAACGGCTATGCATTGCAACGGTCACTGTAATACTAGCATCTAAAATCCGTCTCGACAACTGTAATACTTAGGTACATGACAATAATTACGTTCAAGATACAAGCACTGAAATCTATCGCAAGGTAGCAACGCGTCCACTTAATGCCCGAGGGCATTTAAAGAAAGATCACAATATCAGGCTGTAACTTGCCGTGTGCGAATACTGATTACCGACAGAAAGGCGATAATCTCTTTTCTCCCAATCAAAGCAAAGGAAAGCTTGGCTATCGCATGGTGTAATTGTCCACCTCGTGGAGGCATGAATGCTGGAATTTTCTCGAATTCAATAAAAAAGCTATCATTTCCGTCTTCACAGTAATAAATGTTACGATTCGATTCTTTGGGAGATGACTCGTAAACGAAATGAAACAAAATTTGAACGTGAAGATTATCGCACAATCTGGTGAAAAGATTCTAAAGCAAAACTAAAATATGCAAATAAATTGCTTTTACTTGTTTTCATTTATTTAAATCTCGGATAATAGCCTTCACGCCATTTTTGTTTGTTTTGAAAAGAAGTCTCTCCCCTGCAACAGACTCGTTCAACTTAAGGTTACCTTTGAAGTAAGTTACCTTTTTTCAAGATCAACTGATCCAACCCCGACGTATGCGACTTGCTTCAGTCCTTGTGACTTATGAGTTTAAAAGGGAAATGAACAGGAAAGAGTGCAGATATGGTTGCCATAGCAAAACGCCGCGTTAATAACCATGGCAACTACTATCGACATTCGGCGATTAAAGTTGGCATGAGCATATAGCAACGCCAGACATTACAAAGCCATTGCAACAGGAACTCGATTATTTACAGGACCAATGACGTATAATGATCAAATCTTTTTCAAAGACTGACAGAGTTGCTCATCAATCTGATTCGCAGTAATCAGCTCCGATGTCCGACGATTTGTGTGATTTTTGGAGTTTGATAAATCGTCACTTATTCACTAAAATTTTCCATTTCCATCAAACAAAATAAAACAATATACTGAGCAAAATTATCGCAAAATTGTTTTGACGTTTGACAAAACAATACAGAGGTACTCCTAAAACATTTCATAAAGTGATCGTCGCCCTAGTGGTGACAATTTGTATCTGCCAACGATAACGGCATTCTAGATACAAGACTGTTCATGCTGCGCAGGCTGTAACCAGTGATCTTGACGTCATTATCTTTACGTCACGGTATTATGCAAATCTCGTTCGACAAGCCTATGAGTGATGGGCTAGAGTAACACTTTCCTGTATCATGAGAACATGGCATGTTGCCTTATAGCGCTCTATTAACACGGCCATTATTGACAGCCTGAGGAGGCTTATTGCAAAAAGCACTTAGGGTAAGCGATAACCAAGTGCAACAGCTATAATATTATATTTGTGTCCCAAAAGCGTTAATTAATGGGAGCATAGGTAGAGTGCGCCACGGGCACACGTGACTCTCAATTTTTTTTTAACTGAACTTTCGTGAACTACCGCCCATGAAGCGTTTTGAGTAAGTAAGGTTTTCAATGAAAATCGAAAATTAAAGAGACAAAGTCGGTCATTTTCATGAATTTTGTTTGATACGAGATAACTACTTATATTGGTTGACATGTTGAAAGATACTTAATGGATCGGTGACCATGTATATATTCGACCCTCGTTTTAGACAAATTAAATGTAACCATGGCGGAAATGAATTAATGGTCATGACCACTAATTTTTGCGATGGTTTCCTGTATCGTGTTTACAACCGGGGTCGAATATATGCATGGTCACTCATTCATTATCTTTCAACATGTCAAACAATATAAGTAGTTATCTCGTATCAAACAAAATTCATGAAAAATGGCTGACTTTGTCCCCTTGAAGTAAAATTTAAAAAAGTAAATGTCCCCCATACAGTTGACTCAGGGATGGCGGCCAATTTGAATTGCAAATATCGGTAAATTTAATTTAACTTATGATCTTTGTATCAATATTGCACAGCGACCCCAAGTTTCAGTCTTGGTGTTTAAGAGGAACAGTTGGTGGTTTCATGCGGTAGGGGGGATTTCGAGCAAAAGTTTAAGTCTTTCACTTTCGAGGGGCACACTACTTGTGAGGTCATCTTTTACAGGTGTATTTTGCACTGAAGTGAAAAATGCATGATTTTGTTGTTGTTACCTCTGTCTCTGCATGAGGTTTACCATGCATGTTTTTACAATCGACTTTCGTTTGGCGACTAAACGCTAGATGCCGGTGCTACGTCCGCGATTGCCGTCAAGCCGGCTTCCATTTGAAAGCTTCAGAGCCTCCATGTCATGTGGATGTGAAAATCCGATTTGAACTTGGAGCCAGTCAACGAATGTCAAAGATTTCATCTCAATTCACGAGAAACTGTTACAAGTAACCACTGTCGGACAGTCACAAATATTATTGCTACGCTAAAAAAAATAATTTATTTTAACGTTTACTCTTCGCGATTGATATCAATTTGCCAACGTGTACATTTCCTGATATGCATTCTCCGTCGGTAATGTGATACTGTGAATGACTCGGTAACTGCACTCGGTGTCAACAAACTTTTGGTAACAATAAACATAGTTATGCTAATTGTCTTCCGTGTACAGCAGAAGAGAGGAACAACGTGGAACATGTAATTTCTTCCGAACACTGTCAACTCTCTAGTACTTCTGTGATGAACTGATGACAAACGTTGCTGTTCTACTCAATGACGTCAACGGGAGTTTTGAGTTATGTTCACAGGTGGATAGTATACTGATGGTTACAGTGTTTGTGGTAGTGCATGGCATTGTGGGTCTCAAAGATTCCAGCAATACAATGAGAGAGAGAGAGTATTGATAGGCCGTGGTTGATTCAGCATCACCGTTGAAGCGGGGTAATGTTACTTTAGTGTCGTGCCACATAAAGGCAATACCCCAGAACCCTCACAACACATTGCCACTTTTTCTTTCATGATGTCGTTTTGTACATATTCCAGTACAATTTGTTCATTTTCGCCAGTTGATTGGTTTGTTGAATACTTTTACATGGTGCAAATCTAATATCTGTCGCTCAGCAACAAGACACAGATGGCTATTTTGTCGGAATCCAAATATGGCCGTGGATAATTATCAGAGAAATTTTCAGTTTGATTTCATCTCTTAGTAAGGTCGTTGTTCCTTTGCCAATTTTTATACTGCCAGGATTACATTATTGTTCATGAGTATGATGAGCTGTACTAAGGTCATTTCATTGAACTTATACGCATTTAGTGGGCCTTGATGTGGGTATACTTTCCGTGCCTATCTGTCGATATTGCCATCCTTTTAACGTTTGTCTGCCTCTATGCTTTTTTTTTCAAATTATCGATATAAATATTTGAGTCATTACACTAAGTGAGACAAATAATAAAAACGACCACTTTCAAACATCGCTTAAAATAGTCGAAAATCAATTGAGAGATGCTATTTACTCAGCCCTAGAGGAGAAACCACTCTCAACACATACGTACACGAATGACGTAATAATATTACGTTTTATACCTTAAAGTCTTTCCTAATATAGGCCTGCCGCCGTGCTATTTTTATTTCCTGCATTGATTGTCGGAGTAAGCCATGACGGAGAAGCTTAGGCGGTCAGGATCGATTTGGAAAAATCAATAAAGGATGTAGCCGTATATCTATACGAATATCCGCGTCAATTGTCCATGTCATATTCCATATCCTGGGACACCGTTATTAAGGGGATTGTAGAATTTCGCTTCAACCCTCCTAAACTGATGGCAGACAATCGTAACACATCTCTTCATATTTTATTGTACATGCCACGTATGGCGTCGTTTTCCAGCAAGTCAATGGGTTTTGGGCACTGCACACTAATAAAACAGAGAAGAAATTCGGCGTCGAGAAAGACAACGCATCATGTCGGATCAAAATCTGGAACAACTCGTGAAACCAGTGACCGGTTTATTTTCCGGAATATGGATCTGGAAAAACGAATAGAAAATATTTTCCGGGCTGTCTGTGTGCTTATAGTTTTGATTATTATTCCTTTTGTGGCGATCGACGGGACAATATTTTTAAATATATCAAATCGAATGGCTCTCAGAACGGCCTGTCATACCAAGAGGCTAGGCAAAGGAATTAGTAATTGATTTCAAACGGATTGTGACGTCTGTAATGTATTATGCACACAGCTGTTCTTGAGTTCAATCAGGGGTTATACGGAATAGGAAGGCTTATCAGTTGACCTCTGACACGATGTACGTAATAGTGACGTCATTCTACTTCAATAATGCTTGTGCTGCTAGACGGAAAGAGACGGGTTGAGCATTTTTCAAGGGGCACTCGCTCTTAAAGAGAACATAAGTCGGCCACGCCAAAATTGAAAATAAAAAGATGCATTGTTTGGTGACCAGGCGACTGATAGAGTGAGGTGCAGTTGGACGAATGGATGAGTGGATGGGATAATGTTTGTCAATGGTGTTGGCTGATGGATATCATGTCGCGATATCTAAAGATTTGTATTTTGTATGAATACAGCTTCAAATATTACAGATGGGGTTGATTTAGTTCGAGAACGACACCTTTTTGTGCACTGATTAGTGGGCGTGAAGGTCGTTTGTTGGATGGCGGGATGTTTGGATAGCATGATAGAGGGGTAGGAAGACGGGGACGGATCGATGGATGGATTAGGGGTGGGCGGGTGCTCGCGTGCTTCTGAATAAATGGGTGGAAATATGCGACGATGGGTGGATGATTGAATAATACATGGGCAGATGGTCGAAGGGAGGGAGGGAGGGATGCATGGTGGGATGGATGCGTGGATGTGAGAGGGAAGATGTGAAAGGCAAATGGATAGTTCGATAATACCATTTCTTTGAGTTTTGCCAAGTCGATAAACAGAAGGCTAGATAACGGTAAAGTATAAAGTTTTCAGGATATAATCATTGAATTGTAACTGTTCTATACTGTTCATGATGTTGTATATTTCCATGACAAAAGATGAAGGCTTTACAATATCGCTTCTGTGTGGTTCATCACTGAAGTTCCCGTGATTGCGCGTGGTTTATATGATGGAGAAGTGAAAGCGTGTCACATAGTTATCTGATCAAGTTGATAGTCGTCATAAACATTTACAAAATGTTTTCCTGACTGAAAGAATGAACTATTCGGTCACTTGAAGCAATCAATGAAACTTTCGAAATCTCGATTTAAAGTTGGATCGATGCATATTGTACCACCAAGTCGCCGCTGGCTGCGATTTTGAGTACGTGCGCGTGCACAGAAATTGTTTCTGCTGAGCTGTCTATCATGTTTCATAATTTTAGAATTTGACTGATTTGCAAGACATCGACTAATATGCGCCTCGAATGTGAAAGACTTAAACCGTTGCTCAAACTATCCTCCATGAAATTTTCAACCATTCTCTTTTCAAATCAAAAATAAAATCAGATGTTAGTGTGCAAAATTTCATGCCAGAGAAACAGATTACCAATGATTTTAGCGAAATTTGAAAGTCAAACTTGCCACCATCCCTGTGTTAACTCTATGAAGAAAATAAAGTTTTCGATCTTCGGAAAACCCGAAACGATGAAACTTTTCTTACTTTGAGAACTTTAAAATGGTCCACACAACCGGCATCCCTGAAAAGTATGGGAAAATCTTGAGAGTCCGAATATCTGTTCCCGAGACGATTCTACCACTTGATCGATCACTTTTCTCTGCATTCCGGTTGAACCTTTGTGACGTGTTGAGCAAGCGACCGGTTGGCCTTGATACTTTTGTTGAGCCATTTATTGGTTTTTATTATCAAGTAATAAATTCATCAAACTCCGTGCCAGGTTTACACTATCGGAAATAGAAGTCAAGATGGAAATCAACACAGGCGCATTAATAGATCAGGCGTGTAACGAGGTTTGATGCATAACGACGATTTCAAAAATTGGTCTCTATAACTGGATGAGATTTTTGTGTCTCTATATAAACATTTTTCATCAAATCAATGGCCGCGACAAATGGGTTTTATACGTCACGCCTTTGAGGTCATTGGGAGCAAATCTGAAAAAAACGAGAATTACGCCTTTTTTTTGCACTTTAATTTAATATAGTGTGTTTTATTATAAGCATTTAGATTGCGCCATCGTGTACGCGTTTGAACAAAGCCAGGCTCGGCCAGGAGACTTTTCAAATGCTAAACACTAAAGTGAAGGGAACTGGGACCGAAACCCGCAGGCTTTCCGTTCTTCAGACAAGTTTCACAAACAGATCGAATTGCAGGACGTGCCCACGTCTACGGGCAGAAAAAAATTACTGGGTTCGGCAGTTTTTTTTACGCAGTTCCTATTTCTGTTAATATATAGACACTGTAGACTGAAGACGCGCTCTTATGTAAACGTCGTTACAGATTTTAAGTTAGGTATAAACCCGGTGATAAGGCGATACAGGTATTTCGTATGTGAATGATAACATCGCTAGGTAACTGGAGATGATGACAGATATATTGGGGGATAATATCTAACTAGATGTGTGCCGAATTCAGCACCGCGAAATTGTTGTGAGGCCGTCTGACAACAGGAGGACACCGAAGTCGCGCCCATGGCCGAATTACTGTCTGACTCAGACACCTCAGATCACGAACTGCGACCGTTGAAATGGGGCAGTTCCCCGACATTGCATAGCGAGTTGCAGGTACGGTACATTTTCATTCTTCTGTCTTATTACAGTGGGTTACGTCAGTAATGCTGGGCTTGGTGGTAAGAAAAACAGGGGCTAACAATGCCATGCTTGCAAAGCGGAGCCCGACCAAAAGGCGATGTACGATTTCCTCATTTGCACAACAAAAGCCACGAACGAAAGGAAGCCAATGGACGAAAGTTATTCACAGTCGACTCTCACTGACATGCGTAATGGAGAAAATTCCGTCCAAAAGCCGTACCCTGCGTAAACTGTCCAACGCGAACATCGCTGCTCTTACTACGAATACCAAACGATTGTATTCGTCTATTTAGTCTGGTCCGGAAGAATTAACAGTAGGACTACTGGCCGGGTTTGTAAAACTCATCTTATTTTGCGCGGCTGGAAGAGTAACTCATGGCGACAAGGTGTTTCGTTGGGTCTGATGTCGGGTAGAACCGTACCGTCCATGATATTGAGCCAAACGTGGTTCTGTGTTGTAGGCTACCATGCCTGTGGCAAGCACCAACGTACGTGAAGAGGACTACCAACCAAACCATAACGATACGGTACGGTATGACATTAACACTGAAACAGTTTCCAATCGAGATAAGGGAGTTAGTTTCGCATATATGAATTCTGCTCGAATGGTCTGTCTTCATACTCCGGTTGAGTTCCCCCAATACGTCAATTTATAGTTGAGGGACACCACCATTTTCCTCGTAACAGATGCACTGTAAATCGGTCTAGCCTAACACCGCCCACACAGCTTGTGTATTCTGCTTAAACAAAGAACATGGCCGAAATCGAATCACCATAAACATTCGCCAACATTTACAACGCGAGCGATACGTCCGTCCGAAGGCCATGTTTTACAAACATGAAGCCAAACTCATACTGAAACCAGTCACTTCTTCAGCAGAGATTTTCTCTTTATTTCTTTGCACATGTTTTCAGATTCGTGTCTGGCTTGTCTGGTTGTAATTTCTGTTGACATATGAATGAAAATGACGTGGTCACCGTATTAATAGCAAACAGCTGACCTTTATAGACCCTTGAAAGTTACAAACAGAGATTTGCTTGTGTGTCTGTTTGGGGCAACGGGTTTAGCTTGGGTTTAACGGAAATTTGAAATATGTCTTATTTAGAGGGAAGCGGGATTCATGTTGCCACACTTCCTGTCATCTGTGTTTTGGTATGTGATAAAGTTTGCTGGTTTGCAAACTTAGAGATGTGATATCAGTTTCTGCAAATCTATTATAGTATTACGTATATACAGGGTCGTCCGAGTACTTTACTGTGACTATAACTACTAGTCCCAGCAGAGCTTGTCTGGCTTGCAAGCATTACCGCCGACTGCAGAAACCAAGATCGGCGGTCATAATTGGCTATTGTGTAACAAAGCCCGTGATTTTACAAATCGATGACATCGGACAATACAATGCAGTTGCATTGAATAGACACTTAAGCAAGAAGACCGTCCGTCTACAAGTTGTAGACGGGCGTATTCTTCATGTTACAGTCTATTCGCCACCATTTCTATTCAGTACGTCTACCAACGTCGCCGTCGACAAGAAACCAGCTATTTGATTGTATTCTGATTGTTCATTGTGTACACTTAATGTACGTTACTCTTGCAACTCAAAGCTTTTCGTGCCCATGTAAATCTGCGTTTCTTGTCGAGCGCTACATACGCCATTACCGCCACGACCAGCAGAAGAATGTTTTATGATAAAGCTATTGTCGCAGTTTACTATAGAGTATGGCGGTGTTTGCGTTATTGTGAAGTACTGCGGTTCAACCTGATGACATTGTTCAGTTGTTGTCGGTGTCCGCGATTTGGGTCACTGCAGCCATGTACAGTGGTTCTAGTCTGAGCGTTTCAACAGAGAGGTGAACAGAAGGAATCGAACCCCTCAGAGCTTATATGACTGCCATATATAGCAGTATTAACGCCACAAATCAAACTCAATCCCTTCAAAAGGCGGCTTCACACTTAATGTAACTGTCAATGCATAAACAAAAGTTGTCTATGATGATTCAAGATTGCGATTGACATAACTGTCAACAGCATACACATGAAAACGGTCGTCAATTTTCGATCATTGTAGTTCGGATTGTGTAGTTTTGTTATATCAGGCTAGGAATGACGCAGCGATTCGTGTTCGTATTGAAAAAAATTCGGCTGCCCACGATTACGCTCAATTGAAACTGTAGGCTCTCTCACGAGGTAAAGTACGTGTAAACTTAGAAGTGTTCACTCTTTCCCCCGGTCACTACACAGGCATAAATCAGTGTGATCATTAAATTGTTGATGTAAGCAAAGTCCCTCCTGAGTCCACCACATACATACACACTTACCTACCTACCTACCTACCTACCTA
>LD346920.1:286293-296326 GCA_001465055.1 Ptychodera flava | reverse complement strand
GCGATGAAGACTTACTAGGCTAGTACTGAGTAAGCTTAGTAGACATTCTGTTGGCGATGCTTGACAAGCAATAATCACAAGAATACAAAATGATGGATAAAGTGTAATTATTTAGCTGAGATATTGTTATGCAGAAACGAATAAAGTTACAAAGTCGATGCAAAACCCTGCTTCATAGACAACTTGCCATTGACAACGTATTCGTGACTGATGATTTTCGAAATCAACTTGAACTTCGGGGGCTGTAATCTTAGCCCGTGTGAACTTTCAACGAACTCGCTATTTCAATGTAACAATTTGATCATTCCAAGAAACATCTCGCCATTCTTTACCTGACTTTGACCTCTACATGTACGATGGGGAACGAGACCTTTCCGTATGAATGATGAACCACTGGCGAGTACAATGAGTTTGTTCGTGCCTACGAACAAATTACTTGATCAGCATGATCAGCTAAATTTACTTTCTGTACTCAAAAGCAGGCATACCTCGGCTGTGCTTAGACAATTTAAAGATACAAACAAGGCAGATTCAAAATGTTACAGAAAACCCGGTGCGGTAAATATCGACCGCGATGCTTCATATTGACGATCAAATAAACTTACGTTTCTGATATAGCAAATTAATCAAATATTATAGACTACGATATGTCGATGAATTTTCTTCCACTTAAAACGTCGAGAAATGGGCAAGAAATAAACACATACTGGTAAAGAAGGCTTAAATCATTGCGTCCTTCCTCGTTGTCTACTCAACGTAGTCCACTATCACTACTTGGTAGTGCCATTGCTGTCGAAGTTGTAACTGTTCCTTCCCCATTGGTGCCAAAAAAATTGTTAGTTGCCACCGCTATTTCCGCATCTTTTTTTATTCAAAGTTTCTTTCTTTGTCGATTTTGAGAGTTTCTTTACGGGTTGGGCAGGCAAACTTTTGACAACCGACACAAAAAAGTGTTAATGATTTCCGCGATGATTGGCAAGTCGACGTCTACCATCGAGTCATGAGGTTCAGGTGCACGTGTGCCCAATAACATGGCATCGGCGTGGGCAGATAGTCTTGTACACATTTGGGTAAAGCGGGAGCGACTGGCGATCAAATGATGAATCACTGTAAAATATTGAAATTTTTTATACGATGTTGCTTGTAAAAAGAATTTTCACACCCGGCCGCATTATAACGGGCAATGGCGCATTATTTTCTTTAATTTTCATGCTCCTACATCAACGGGATGACTTTCATTCACAACACATGATTAGAGTTCAGTTCCGGCACTGAAAATCAAGCGACCGTCGTCAAGCTGAGTCTTATCCGATCGTCCTGATCAAGTTAGATACAAGCTATTTGAACAATACAGTACTGCATTTATTTATTACAAAAATTACGTACCGCTTCTTGGCCGTGACGATACGAACGTTGTAAGAAGGTAGTTCGTATATGTGCTGTGCTGTCTTCATGCACTGAGCTGTCAGCTCTGAGATTTGAGTTTGAACTAAAGAAAGTTTTCATCCGGGGTTTTCATAAACCGGTTTTTAGTAAGTCACACCACAAATCATTATTTACATAAGAAAGTACTCACGCCGTTACCATTAGATCTTACAAGAAGTTGTCCTGTAAATTAACCTCTAATGTTTTTCGCTCATTGTTGAATACATGATGGTCTTGCAAATGACGTAAGCTTAAGTTTTTCGTATAACCGTGCAGGTTTACAGGTTAACTGTTTTATTACATTTATGGTTGATTTTATTACAGTTGTGGTCAGTATTACACTTATTGAGATTACTACATTTATGGAGGTTACAGAGCTTACTTCGACAACGAAAACATGTTATTGAAAACGAGAACTCTGTTAAAAAGAATATAGTTTAAAGAGCCTTTGTGTCATGATGAATACTGCCCGGCCACGACCTTTAACCTTTCACACTAGGTTGAAAACGTCAACAACTGTGACAGCAAGGACAACAAGGACCTTGCCCTTGTTACTAAAGGTCATGTCTGAATAGTGTGACGAAAACATTCACAGGTTAGGCCAACATTCACCGCATGTAACGTATACTTCTAAATGTGGTAGGCAAGCGGAACTATACAATAACACAGTGGCTGCAGTGTGACAACCACATTGCAAATTTGCACACAATGATAATAATAAAATGGTAGAATTTACTGTACTCTTACCTGCAGCTGTTTTTGGTCAGCTGTTGAAAGCAGTGCTTGCAGTATCTATGGCCACAGGCCTAGGTGTGAATAGTGTCTCGCAGTATACCACCGCAGCCTCTGCAAATAAACCTCCGATCAGTCTTGTTGGGTTCAAGTATACTCGATGGGTATCCCTTCAATGCAGCCGTCGCCTGCACTCCAGATCTCAAACTGGACATATCTCTTGTACACAAATATATCCAATACAAACGCAACACGATACCCTACGACACTTCGATCGGTCGATGTATACATCATGTGTGTTACTGGATAAACTTTGTTTCATTTGTACAGTTAGCGTCCACTTGATGAATATTTGAGAATTCCAAAGCTTTACAAAAATGTTTGCGAGAAATTCTCGGATTTTGATCCGCTCGATCGACGCTGCGTCTAACTCTCAAATGGTGCAACTCCCACCAAACAGAAAAATATAAACACTTTACAGGGTCGCAGGTCAGTCAGCAGCTGCCCTCAGGGATTACGGCACTGATAAATAACACTGTTTTGAACACGTCAAGAGGACGTGAACAGCAAGACATATGAAGCTACCGTTGCCAATAGAGGGCGTTCATCACTAATGAGGCGCATGCATGAGGCGCACGTTGTTATTATTGCGTCAGCTTTTCAATATCGGTGAAATTGTTAACTGAAATATTTAAAGCGAAACAGAAATCCGCGCATTTTACAGGCAAAAGCACATTCAATCAGAGTCAAGTATAACAAGCTTGGTGATCCAACATTTAGCAAAGTTGTACATTAGAAGACGGCCTTTTACCTTTATTTAGCAAAACAAACACTACTGCCGGTAAAACACAGCTAACTGAATTAATACGTGTGCGTGAAACTGCCTTATTCACTTACATACTGCTTGACTTTAATGCTTCACAACGCGTTTTACGCAAGGAAAAGTACAAACCGTTATAGTAAGTACTGGCAAAAAGAGATGAGTCCAAGGAAAACCGGCGATATCGTCAAACTGGTGGAGATCTGCAATTGCCATAGCTTCTGCAATGCGGTTACGGCAAAAAGCTAAATATATCAACTCTAGTATAACATTTACAGACGATTATTGTCTCAATTCTTCAGAAAGAACAATCATACATTTTCCATTCAGATATCGTTACAGCCCTAGGGATATTCCGAATGCTGATTATGTCGAATTTTGAGGTTAATAAATTTATATACTATCCTTTTGAAACACGCATATGTGTCGCTTGAAGTTGACATTAACGGTTACCGATGATGATGTGATAACAGACTTTTGGGATGTATCAAACTATATGATTTTGCATGTCTTTATTTAAATAAAAACTACGCCCCCACAGGTATGGAGGTATAAGCATCACTTTGGCCCACAACGTCAACCCATTTTGTGAACGCTACTGAAAATCTGGTTAAAAGCAGGCGACATAATTATAAGCCAGTCATCGGTGTCGCAAAGGAAATAAAAACGTTTGCATACACGAGGCAGATGACTTCAATAAGATTTTCATTATTTTCGGAACATTCGTGTGTAGCCCCCAATACTGTAATATATTATCAGTGATAATCTCGCATTATGACGTCATCAATGTTGTATTTCAGGGAGTTTCGCAATTAGTTTGGCTGGTTGGTGTTTCATATAATGAGAAACTATCACGAATACTATACAAACTTTCGAAACATCATCAAGTTTACAATATCATGAATCTGTTCGCGAATTACAAAATATTGCCTCTTCCTTTTTCGACTGAACGCAACGACATGCTAACGTATGAATTTTGGGCGGCCTTATTTGAACTGTCGACGTAAATCAGCACAACTTTGTTGTGAGATTTCAAAGTATGTTTAAAAGGCATGTAAGGTTAAAGGGAAATAATAGCAATGAAGAATTGAAAGGTCAACATAAGTACTTCTCAAGGGATATACCAGGCAACACGCAAAGTAATAGTCAATCGTTACCAGTTTAATGGACGGTTCTCACACATCTTTCGGAAGAATGTGGCAGTGTCTTCTATAGCAGCAATCGCAAACATATGAATAACTCTTTGGCCGAATCTTAGCATGGCAAAGTCAATCAGTATCATTAGACAAACTACTTGGCATTATGCTCGATTGACTCAAAGTCCACATTGCTGACTATTAAATGGCAGTATCTTTTGTCCGAGTCATAAATGACATTCGGCTATGTTGACGAGTTGAACATGTGGCATTTCGCAATGATTTGGAAGTCGGACCAAAAAAAACTATATTTGTAAAAATGACTGAAAATACATCAACAGTTGCTCGTATATACGGAGCTCTTAACTAGGTAAAACTTACAATGCAAAAAATGAAATATCTTATATGCATATAGTCTGAGACGTCTTGACGGTCATTTACTGATATCATTGCATTGTGATTTTTGTAATAGACATGTATGTACCCTCCCACTATTGAGATTGGAAACTATTTTGATGACCTAAATATAAACTTTGTAAAACAAAAGAATGAAATATATTTACACAATGTATTATCATCAATTCTCCTATTCCCTTATAAAAGCATTGAATTGATATCTGTCAAAAAACGCCGTGTTTACTTAACATTTTTCAAAAATATAGACACCATTTGTTAAAGTCCCAGTAACGATAACTTTTGGTGATACATTCATCATTTTATTTTGAATGTGTACCATAATTCCTTGTTCTTCTCCCTAAAAATGTTTATATACACAGCATCCAGCTTGTCAACTCAGCCCCATTGTTGTAAACTGCATTGTTATTGTTGAAAAGTGACGTCATGGTCCGGACTACAATTTAAAAGTAAACAATAAAAATGCATTTTACACATTTGAATGATAGCTTGACAAGCTAAATAATGGGCGTTACGACATTCTTTGGGGAGTAGAATAAGAAGTTGCAATTGATATATGAAATAAAAATAATAAAAAAAATCATCGAAAGTTAGCATTACTGAAGCTTTAAGTGAATACTTTACATATACCATTTCTTTTCATTGTGTATGATCTTATGTTATTTCGCCGCATTAACTTCCTTTCCTTAGAGGTATAACTATATCTATTTTACCTTTCCGTCGAATCCCGGAATATCGCTGCTGTAAATTTCTTCCCCACTGAGGTAAAAAAAAAACCCAGATTCTAAACGGAGGTAATCGTCAATGGAATTTTAAAATCGATAACTTTTTGCTATGATTATGTAAATATCATAATCAAATCTTAGATTTGACCCGAACATAATAAGTATAGAAAACTACGACAGAACTCTTGCTATGTCTTGAATAGGACGCAATGAGTGCAAAATCGTAATTTGAATTAATCCCTCATATGAGAGAAGTTAAAACATCAGAATTCTCATACAAGGTACTTAATCCCTCGACATGCAATGCAACACATCGTTTGCCTTTTAGAAAAAATGGCTATAATACTACCTTCTATGTAAAAGTACAAAGTCATTGTTTGAAAAGTGTTTTCATCATTTGAAAAGGTGGACATACTCGTAGAAAATGCTAATTTTTTTTCTTGTCCGTACAAGTCAGACATACAATGATGTTCACTGGATTCACGGATAACACAATCCTTATTAATCATAGGAACATGTTGTTTCATCAGACTTTCCATAATTTCATCCATACAGGTCAGTCTTGCCTTTAAGTATACTTTGTTCAATCAAATTGACACGTACATATCTGTTGAATTGAGATGATGCAATATTTTAATGTCTGTTGTGTCATAAGTTGTACCTTCTACTAGTCGAAAAAATGTAACACGACATCTTTATGTCGTCACTGTTTGATATTTCACAGATTTATCAGCAGTTTCAATCTGCAGGAGTCAGCACATGGCATACTTTCATTGTTATATGCAATAACAAAATTGGGAAAATAACGGTCCTCCAAGGTTATGTAGTGCATCGTCTCTCCTCCAGACCTTCCACTTACAGACGACGTCTTCTTCTGAAAACCGTGTGACCCAACAGCTTCAGAAAACGGATTCTTACCGACGACTTCATCCAGATTTCAGTCAACTTGATGAAATCATTAAATGTACATGGTAAATGAGGAAATTCGCATGATAGTTTTCAACGTCAATTTGTCTTCAATTTTAAAATCTTTGCGTCTCAAACTAATGGGCACATTGGTTTTGTAAGCTTTTCGGGACGACCTCATTTATATTTTTATAGACGAAATGACGACATTCGCTCCCTTGAACATTTGAAAATTAAAATTTACACAATGACCCTTGTTGTGAAAAGTATAATATTTAACTACGGCGAGGGCATCATCAATATTTCGATCATGACCACCACCCCGAGGGCAGGCAAGAAATCGTGATCTTGCCCTAGCTCTCATGTGTTATTATTTTTATTACACCGAACAAACTTCTTCGAGTACAGTTCGCCTTTCTGCATGAGTCCGGACCTCAGTGTAAAATGTTGTCAGTGCCAAGTCTAGGGTTGCCGCTGAAAGTTTGCCGATCTCTTCGGTGGCGTATCCAAATTTGTTGCTTGCATAGTCGCTGAACACAGAAATTGCATTCCTTGTCGCTATTTTCGTTCGTTTGCTGTTTACTTGCATCAAAATATCGTCTAACTGTGCCGGTGACAGCTCTGCATGACGTTTTGCAGCCATAGTTGCCGACTGCAAGTAGGCCTGCAAGCGAACGACAATTTGTTACGCGCAGAAAGGTTGCGCAGTAAGTAAACTGACGTCATCCATGTAATATCAAATGCAGAGGGCATCAGCAAGTTCGCAGAGGGCATCATCACTTTCGCAGAGGACATCATCACGTTTTGTAACACACCTCATCCGCAGTCTGTATTCTAATTCGCCAGTTGATAGTCACGTGGGATGCATTCTTTTTGTGCTGATCCACGTAAACGACGTCATCAGGCATCATTTGTTGGAACTGTTGCCTGCCAGGCATCAGTTCCGAAAAATGATGCCCGCTGACGTCAAAAACGACATTGACGCGTGCGCGGACTGGAATGTAAACAAAGATGTCGTCTGCGGCCGATCGAAACGATAGTCGAGATTTTTTTTGGTTTATCCTACTTTCTGAAGAAGAATTGAATGCTTTGGTTTCCAACAAGGACTAGAAACGGACAAAAACTATAATCAAAAGTGCATTGAACGTTTTGCAGAAGTATTGCGATCCTGTTAGGAAAAACGTTTTCTTACTGAACCACTCCAACATATTACATCATAGGCCTACATGAGACAAGTTTTGTGTATAGTACGTTCTTATGCAAGGCTGCGGATGAGATGTGTTACAAAACACATATTGACTGGCCATGAGGGCAACAGCACATCTTTAACCCTCGGGCCTGTGAGTCACCCCCTAAAACAGACTGTTTCCCTCGGCCTACGGCCTCGGGAAACAGTCTGTTTTTTGGGGTGACTCACAGTCCCTCGGGGTACAGACGTATGCTGTTGCCCTCATGGCCAGTCAATATGTGTATACTTTTACATGTCACGTGAGTCGTGTTTAACCAATGGCAGTGCACGCTGAGTGAGTGAGGTGTAATGATCCATGATATTTCATTGCAATCATAATATTATTGTTTTGTCGCCTTCTATCATGCTTTGTTGGCTTTCTGGTACTGTGGAAGCGGTCTTATTCATGATTTCCACACGACATGCCGTATTGTCTCACGCGAAAGATCAAATCGTTCGCAATTCTCCGATGCCTCAGATGTGGAAAATCAGATTCGCGATGATCCGTTAGGTTACACAACAACCGGCCCCCGTCTGTAAATGTGTTTGCGGTAGGTTTTGGTGCTTCTCCCCGTCGGGATATACTCTCTGCAAGACGACTGCGGTTATAGTCGTCTATCGAACCAGCTACGGTCTCGGGGCAGGCAGTGGTCATCTAAATAAATAAATAAATAAATAAATAAATAAATAAATAAATAAATAAATAAATAAATAGTAGCTAGGTAAGTATTAGGTAAGTACTTATTTTGTATATTATTTGTTATATAGCGTAAACGTGATAAATTATTTTGAGTCTTATTTTGTAGCCAACACAGCCATTGGAGACTGATAGTTCCACTGTACAGAAAAAAGCCAGGCGAGAACATCAACACAGCCAAGGTGGACTAAGTATAATATTGCATTACAAGTTTATTTGCGATCGCAAACCAACCACGACATAAGTAATAACTACTTTGCAGTTTTTCGTAACAGATTACAGTTTCGGGTAGGAAATAAATATGAACACTTAATATGAATGATTTTCCATTATCTCTTGAAACACGCTTAGGATATAGGAATTAAGACCATTTATTGACATTTCTCAACACCTTGCGCTGTGTGAGTGCGCCCTCACCGGTCGGAAGGCGAAGTACATTTGTATATGAGGGGTGGCGGTTGAATCACATATATATCTGAACTTGCACGTGTACAGGCTGAACTTCAACTTTTTCTTTTATTTCTATCTACAGGCAAAACGTTATTTATCTTTTCTTCTATGAACTTGTTCACTAAAGCTCGACATTTTATAGCCAATCCTGATGGTACGGAACTCGAGTTTTGCAATATGTGAATTCAGCAAAACCGAGGAATGAATCTACTACCGCTCAAGAGCAGTTGCGTCATTTGAAACCAGTTTGCCATCTCACCTTTAGTGATGATACATTGTGTTCCTAAACTTCACGAATTGTCCAGCTTCTCCTTAATGATTTATTTAACAAAACAAAGATATTGTCATCCTACTACGAACGGCCATTGTGGCCATTGTAAACTACTTTGTCCATATCGCCTCACTCGTTGTCGTAAATTTCTGACGTATAAAATCGAAAAAAAAAAAAACGAAACGCAAACAGCTCCACCACAACAGTCACGCTGCTAGCTTGTTGAGAAAGTAACATAGCGTATACAACAAGCTGCAACACGAGTACTGCATAGTACTGCACAGTCACAGTACTGCACAGACACATCTGACATACTCATATTGCGAAAAAAAAGGCTCGGTCGTTGTTTCCTTCGGCTACTGGTCATAATTGTAGTTGTCGCAGGTACTAATGCTAGCAAACAGTGCTGTCATTCGACACCTAGGCGGTCAACAACTCTGCATGGGTTAGTACAGTTGTGTCAGCACGGGCTTTCACCAATATGAAACGTGACGTCGCCAATAGTGTGGTAATAATGACACATACCACAACACCGCCGCCGCCGGAGATCTGGCTGTCGTTTGAGTGGCGGATATTTATGTGATCGGTGTTACAATAATTAACTTGTATCTCAAAATTCTGTCGTGACCACAAATTCGGCAGCAGCTCTATTTGTGTAAATTTTCAACTTTAGACGAATTTCATCCCTCATTTTGTATTAGTTCAACATTGTGTGCAATAATGACATAAGTGTGTAAATATATTTTTAAGCCTTGATCAAATTGATCTTCGGCATAAAGGACACCTTGCTCGTTATGGGTGAATTGATCATCACCGCGACACATGCAATGTTAGCAGCTATGTCAGAAAAATTCGTTCAGTAGTATAAAAGTGAGTTTTGTTCCAAAATCGTAATCGAATCGAGAAACACCCAGAGTGCGTTAAGATTCACACATTTCCGAATCCCGGTAAATTTACTTCAGGCAATGCTCACGGCAATTTCTGTTCTAATTACCAAATTAACAAGGCGATGCAGAATTTACAGAACCGGTAGCCACAGTAGATTTGGAGGAGTCTTTCAGGAGACTGAATTTGATTACAGTTAGCGATACATCAAAGTAAGGGACTGGACACAAATTACAGAGGGGGGGTGGGCCGGTGTTTTTTGGGGGTGGGTCGCCATTTTTCGCGCAAGCATTTTTGAAGGGTCATAAAATTTTGTGCAAGCCTATGGGGGAGGGTCACCTTTT
>LD346920.1:259899-277468 GCA_001465055.1 Ptychodera flava | reverse complement strand
GATGAAGATATGACATCAGCAGGATTAGTTTATAACAATTAATATACAGCAAAGAAATAACATCATCAAAATCTCCTAGGTGTTCATCAGTTATTTACCAAGACGACTGTTTCGGGGATTTGAAAACAATACAGTCAACTGCCTTGCTGCAGTACTGATCAGGTACCACCACACCTTAAGTTATTCTAAGTCTTATGTTGTATATGATGTCTTTCGGTGTTACATTGAATTTTTCAAACAGTTGAGGATGTCTTGACATAGCTTTATGAAACTGTCTGATAATTTTAGGTTGTTGTTTTCCTTGAGACAACATCCTGTTGTACAGGCTGGCAACTCTTGGAAGAAAATCTTCTATTAGAAGTGTTGCGCGAGCAATGCGAAGATATTCTGACAATACAGTGCCATAAAAAATATACACGAAGGGATGTTACATATATATATATATATATATATATATATATATATATATATATATATATATATATATATATATATATATATATAATTATCTTATAATTATATTATAATTATTATATATATATATATAATTATCACTGCCTGGCCCATAATAATCGTTTTGTCGCCTTCCCTTATAGTCGGCGGACTTTCCGGTATCGGTTGTATTCATGATTTCCACTTGAGATAATGTGAGGTCTCATGATATGCGGGAGACTTCATGGCAAAAACCCCCTCTTCTGTATGATGCATATACGGATCGTTTTGCTGCTGATGCGCCCCTCTGTGTCGGAACATGCTGTCTGCAAGACGACTCTAACTTCGGTTGAAACCGTGTACAAAACCAGCTTCTCCCTCGCGACAAGCAGTGGTCATCTCATAAATAGGAACCTATGTATAAGTAACAGTTTCGATTATCACAGAACACGTTGCGGAGCACCGCAATACAGGGCATTTTAAGGGCTGTGCATGCCCTTTGAAGAATGAACCCTGAACGCTCCACGAACGGTTACCATTTCGACCGTAGACCTCACGACCGATGACAGTTAGTTTCGTTGCGCAAATCAATTTGAAATCTATTGCAAGCTACTAAATATCAATTTTAGTTGCTACTAATAGAAATATTTTGCGGTTCGAAGTTTTAAAAACATCATGTAGTAATGTTTGCAAGGCTTTGTCAGGTAAAATGCAGCACTTCGTAACATGTTTATAATTGTCCGCAGGTTTGGAGCGTTTGGACCAAAAAGCCTCACGAATGCAACTGCAGACTGGCCGAACTGAACAAGAAGGTAGAGCCTACTCGGGAATTCTTCACAATATTTAAACTTCCGCACAGACTTGATTTATTTGTTATTGGCTAATATACCGTCTCGATGACAATTTCTCCCGACAGTGTTGACAACTCCTAAATTTAGACTGTATGTCTAGTTCACCTTTTGCCAAGTGTTCAACGCAAACCACTGTTATATATAATAGTTTTGAACATTATTCACCTCAATAACTTCATTCATGCACTGAGCTTCATTTGCCTGAATACAGCGGCTAATGCGATCAGGGTAAGTTGGGATGATACTCCTCAACTACCGCAGCAGATCAAACCCGCAGGACTCTGGAGTCTGGACCTAATGAACGTATTTCGTACTCTTATCAATAACAGACAATTCGGGATAAAAACACAAATAATGAAAATTTATTGCAATTAAAAGGATTAAAACAATTAAAAATACCTAACGAAGAATAATTTTGATTTGACTTCCTCTTACCGAAGTGTGACTTTTTGCGAAGTATTATATCGGAACGGTACAAAATGTTGAACAACCCCGGTACTTCTACCTAGAAAGCAGGTACGAAAAGTTGTGTGGATGCACAATGTAGCAAATGGATGTGACTGATATGAACGTATGAGTTAATTTAAGCCAATTGAACCAACTGCTGTTGCCGAACAGGACCTGGCAGATTTAATTTATTATATTATGTGTGTCGCTTATGTGAACCGTGAGCACTGAAAATCGTCTGTCTTAATTGACAGTCTGAATATGTCAGGTTGTGGAATATGCAACACGGAAACGACGATCATGCTTTTTAGAGCGCCATCTCTCTACCGACATCAAAAAGTACTTTGTCTATAAGAATAATGGTGCTATCTGTTACTTGTACTGCAGATTACGTAGTGGACACGTCGACAAACAAACTGTTAAATCTCAGGCTGGTTGTGCAAAATTGATAGCCGATCTCACCATGTTTTTCATTTTGAAAATGTATGCAATATATAATGGATATATCTGTACGAACTGTCTGTTTATCAACGACATGTAGTACACTGTATAAATTAAAGACCCATTGATTTGAAGCATATTTTATTGAATATCCGGCTTTGTTGTTACCCCCATGTCATACAATCGCTACCATGAATCACTATCGACTTATGCTCCCTTTTATGAGCTGCCATACGATTTAAGATGGCTAATATTCGACACGTGAAGCGAGGGATTGAGATCTAATATTATATCACACTCTTGTCGATCAGATTACCTATACATTGATTCCATTATATGTATTAATAAATGAAAGTTGTACTGTTCCTGTAAATTACTGATTGCGAATAAGAACTATATTCATCATCATGGATATCAGAGTCAAGTGTAGAATGCCAGTCAAAAGAAACAATACAAAAGATCAAGACAATTTTACAATTCAAATACATACACGGATTCTCCACCACTTGTTGCCATCGCCCTGATGGTGTTTCGAGAAACAGAGTGATGTGTCTATAGCTCCATACCCTCACCTTGAACGTTTGGAACGTATAGCGCAGAGATGTCATGGTCTGGATTCAGTTCTTAACATAAAACGCAGGTATCCACAATCAAGAATGTTTCGAAGAGGCAACTTTTTTTTATCGCTCTGACGAACTTGTGGATTAATTTTATAATGAATATGAATGAAACAAAGGTATATTTTACCATAATCTTTTAATACTTAAAAAATCGATTGGGCTTAGATTTGAATTCTCATGATTTGATTACATAGCCTTGACAGCATCAAACGACTGATATTCTCCGTAATCTTGATGAAGACGAATTCAATTGAATTGAAAGAAACATGTCCCAAGGCGTTAATTCACATAAACATTGCAGTGTCATTAATACGTCGTTCAAAATAATGGGTATATAAACTCGAATGCGGGGTATTTAAGGGTACTTTTCAAAAAATGACTGATTATCTTCAAGCGAACCGTGGCTTCTTGACTTTAGTTCGACCTCCGATAAGGCCAGAGAGAATGAATTAATTGCTCCTTTCCATCGCCACTTCTACTTTTGCAGGGTCTATGCTCTAATTTTCATTCGAAAAGTCAGCAAAATCTGTTTTGATTACTATCAAAATACAATTTTCTAAGCACTTAGTCAATGATTATATTCTTGTTCCGTTACTTTTATCAGCAATAGTGTTCTGTGTTATCCCATGACATATACGTACACTGTTGAGAAAATCATTGGGGAAATTTACTTATTTTTAGTGATGCTCCCAAATTCGTTTTTTCAACATTTTCGTCTTCAAAAGAAAATCAAATGAACATTGTTCATTGCACGGAAACAGGGTTGAATATTCATGATACCCTGAGTAGATATCTAAGAGTTTGACTCCATTATGAACAGAATATAAACCTAATACTATTCAATTAAGTACACTCAATCTTTATTCTTTTCAGTGATAATTATCTTAAAGGATATATAAAAGAGAAGGCAACATTGTTGAGCATTGAAAATGACAAATGTAAAATTATCAACACCTCATCAACAAAAACTTACATATATACATACTTTTGTTTCAGTGTCGATATCTTGACTTGCACTAATTTAAAAAACATTGTCTTCATTTAATTATATTTGCACTGCATAATGTTTCTCTACATCTCTTCCACCCTTTAAGAAATATTTCATTACAAATTTTACAATAATGTTCCTTTGATTAAAGTAAACATTAATCCTATATTTTAGCTATACAAGGACAATCAACATCATATCTCTTATTGTTCAAGAAACATTAAATATCATCAAGGCTATCCATCTCAGTCCTCAGTGAGATGTTGTTAAACATTTCTCGTCGAATACACATAATTTTAGGATTCCACTCGTCAACGTGACTAAACTGGTGTCCTGGCGGTGTATACCTAGACGGTCCTCAAACTGAACAAAGATAACTTTCTTCCAGATTTTCATAGAATGTTCAATTGGTTAGTTGCCATTTTTATCATCTCTGTAAACGACGTATACCTCATAAAATAGACGGTATCCCGTTGTCTATATGTCGCATTATACCGCGTCTTCTTACAATTTAATGAAAGTCTGGATTCATAGTTTTTTGCAGGGCCCATAAGACCATATAATTTAGATTCCCTTGGGCGAACTGAAGCTACTATTTTATTGATATCCAAAAATAAGCTGTTGAACTGCTGACTCGATTGAAAGCTTTAATTTCGTTTAGAGGTATAAGGCACCATCTTCTTATACTTACCAACACTATCATGTGCGGTGTATGTACCAATTTAAGAGCATTATTTGAAGATAGGCGGGTCTACTTGTATACGGCAATTATTTTCCAATATATGGCATGGAATATTTACTGTTGTTGTCAAAATTTTACCACTCTCTTTTAGAAAGTTGACTCCTTGGCTTCCAGTTGTTATTTCCACTTCGGAGGTTAACTGTCATCATGCGAGATCAGCGAACCTCTTCACATAACGTGCAGCTATAGTGAATGTTTAATTGTCTGAAGGCCTACATAGTAGGCGACCGTCTCTGTAAATCCACCTGGATTTTGAAAGATCGATGCTTCTCCTTAGACATAAACAAACAAGAGGTGGCACACTTATAAAAGAAATGTACAAAACAATAGGTTGAATGTATGTATTCGGTTTTTCCGTTTGCCAAAATTTACCAGTAGTAATTTTTTCTTTATCTTCTCAGTGTCCGTTTTGGTGCATGATAATACTTGTCAATCTTGAATTCCCGAAATATAGAATACATGAAATTCGAGCTTTCATTTTATGAGTTTATTACGAAAATACCGCAAAGGATGCACGAGGACATTGGAGCAGCGTATCGCCCGACGCGAAGCGGAGGGCGATGCGCGGCGCCAATGTCCGAGTGCATCCTTTGCGGTATTTTCGTAATAACCTTATTATTATACATCTTACATTCCTGATCGGGGCATCAAAATGTCGGAGTAGTGACCGATTTCGTGCAATGTCGACAATTTTTCTTCCGATTTTATAACGCTACCTCGGACGCGCTTCTGCAAGTTTTGGAGTGTGTTTACTACACACACGTACGTACATGCAGAGCGCGCGCGAGACTTGTTCTGGCACTCGTCCGAAGGGGTCTCTTGAAACCGTTCTACAGTGAACGCGCAGATATATACAGCCGCAGGGAATGGGTCGCCTTGAAACCGTACGTGTTACGGAACGGGCGTTCCGTACGGCTCTTTTAGCACACGCTAAATTCTATTGTTCTCGATGCTAGATGTATAATAATTACCTTTATTCCCGGTAAATATTTCCAATTTGTAGACGTTTGAGCTATCATCATTATCACGGGAGATCACATGTGCCATCTGAGAGCTTTAAGACGATTCGTATGTCTGTGAATAATGCTTGTACATTTTGAGTTCCTGCAGTTCTGTAGCTGAAAACCTTTCCCCGACGATTTGGATGGTGGTAAAAAATGGCCTTCCCAAAATCGTCGGGGAAAGCTGTGGATTACGGAACTGCAGCAAGCATTTGACGAGTTCTCTATATCATGTTACTAATAGAGAATAGGAGTACTCGAAACGAAACTGTACCTGATCTGATTGATATGAAATATGTGTTTGGTTGTCTCTCAAATAAAAAGTCACAAAGAATAAATAGTATGGAGAATGCACATTCTCTGTTGTGTATTTATTGTTAAAGGGGAAGTTCATCAAGGCTTAAGTATAGGATAAAGCCCGAGTACGAGGGTTTTATCCGACTTAAAAACTATCGCCCCTAACTGATATATTTTCGTTTTCAATGTGTTTACGTCAACCGTCCCCTTTGTCAATGTAACATGTTTAGGATATGAATTAAAACTTTTATTTGTGAAATAGCCTTCCAATGTAATGGAACATCCTATAAATGCCCTAGGTCACATTATATAAATGCCCTAGGGCACAGCAGATTTTGTGTTGCAGCTTGTTTCCGCTGTGTTACCAAATTTGAATATTAAAACGTACCAGATGTCTACAGAATATGACATGTTCACTTTTGATTGGATAGTACTTTACTACGGCGCTGTCATTCGTTTCTGGACTTTGGTGACCAAGGCTTTACGAGTACATAAAACACCCTGAATTGAGCACTCTGATTGGTCAATCAACAGTAGATAGTTTTTAATTTTACATATGTGCTGGCTTTTCGGTCGGTTATTCCGGAAGAGCCCCTTTCGCCATTCATAACTCGGTCTCGCGCGATTTTTTACAAAACCGGACAACTAAACAATAGTTAGACAAATATGCACACTGTCAGCCTAGTGTGACATGAATGACAACGCCATATATTGGCAGTAGTGAGTCAGTTTCTGCCGGATTCCGGGTGAAACTCCCCCTCTATCGCGCACACTCCACTCACGCGTTTCGTATGAAAATATAACTTATACATTGCGTTCACCTCACTCACAAGTTTATAAATCACAGACTTGAACCAGATTTAAGTTTCGCCGCTAGTGGCGCCGTAGGTAACTGTTCTTATAATGCGTGGCGATTTTATAACAACGAAACACTACCCTGTTTGTTTCAGCAAAGTTTCTGTGTTTAATGGCAAGTCAAGATAGTACAAAGTTGTCGTCAACATTTCTTTATGTTGTGATATATTTTGACTGCTATGGATTATCCTTCTCGTCCACTTCCTGTGTTTGCTTGTTATTCTTCTCGTCATCTTAATATTGTTGGTTTGCTGCAAGTTTCAAACCGAAAGCCCTTGCAACATTTGATGTTTTGTTTTGTAACAACTTATTGACTTTAGTCAGAACACGATACAAATACACTTAGGTATTCAAGCAAATTCCAAATACTGACAATCAAATGAATCACACCGTACAGTATGCAAAAATTAGAGAACAAAATTTAATTATTACAAATATGTTACGCAAAATAACAGTTGCCGCTTGTAAAAATTGGACAAACCAGTGAGAGAGTAATAGGTGAAACTTAAACTAATCTTAGGTATTCTAAAGACCTAAGAAAATCAAATACACTACTAGTTCCTGTTGCCAAATGGTGCAGTAAATGGAAAGCAGGGGGGGGGGGCACATCAAAGATGAACATCACAATTTTCATACTGTGAAAATTCTATTTCCAAACTGTGACTGTCAAAATTGTCTATAATCTAGAATTACGTAACACGAAATTAATCGAAAACCTATTTTCAAGGCACTTCGTTCAGGTTAGTTTAACCTTTCATTATTGCAATATCTAAAATAGGTAAATCCATTTCATTTGTATAAAGCTATTCACAAAAATAATCACAGTGTATTATACTTTTCTTTCTACCTAGTAAAACTGTATCTAATGACCGTTTCCGCTAGTACTGCATAATATCAATCTGCCGTAACGCGTAAAATCAATGAAACTACCAGCCTGTACGGATTGTATCTCGAATAAATACCTGATTTCAATTGTAACAATATATCATCAAACATGATATGATAAATTTACAATAAACTTTGTTGTCATAAAATACATCACTTTATATACGACAGTATGGCAGATTGCAGAAAAATGTACACGAGTCGTCAAGGAAACGCGTTATTCTTGTGTGTGTATATATATATATATATATATATATATATATATATATATATATATATATATATATATATATATATATATATATACAAAATGTATGCAATGTGCCCTCCCGGTTATCACCATAATGGCTTTATGGCAACCTCTGAACTTGGGCACAGAGAGTACGGTTATATATTTATATATTTATATATATATATATACTATCTCATTCAATGATAAATATAAAAAATATGTATATCCATTTTAATATTTATCATTGAATGTCAACCTTCTACTCATTTATCCTAAATTAATGGTTTTCTCTTATATATATTCTCGTTATATTATTCCTTTCTTTGAAACTTGACATGAAAAATATCGTTGTCAATTTCAAATTACTGTAAATATTCTATAAGCATATCGAAACTATCTTGCAGGTATTATCTCGACGCAACAAGGACAGTCAAAAGTACCCCGTTATCACCTGCTTTGCTAAAACTTTGCCGTTATACAAGTGTTAATTGAATTTAAAATATTGCAAGTTTGCTGATAAAAAATGCAATGTGGCTAACACTTTGTATTGTCATACTATTTTAAAACAAAAGTAACTGTCTTATCTTCTATCGTAATCATTAAGTCGTCTTCTTTTCCTCGGTGGACTCCCAAGTAGCGGCTCTTCATCATTTCCAGCTTGGGTGTGTAAAGGGGCAAATTCGCAATCATCCGATGGACTACATAACAAGCGACCTTTCTCTGTGAAGTGTGGTACATTTAAGGTAAGTGTTGGTACCCATCCCTGAATAAAAAAGATAAAACATAATGATTTTACGAATAAGATGTATTTGGTCATCAATTAATTTATCACATTGATCGACTGTTATACATATTTTTGATAAGTATTTCGCAAGCGATGACAGAGTGGTCTATGCATGAGACTTGCCTGTGCCTGTGAGGGCATTTGACCGCTCCACGTGAAAACTTGTAGGTGTCTACTCTCTGTCAGCTGGTTGACGTTGAAGTGGAGAATAGAACCAATTCCACTCTCCTGAGAAGTACTTGACATCTGCGAAAAATAAATAAACAAATAAATGAATTAACAAGAACAACAACGTCATCATCATCATCATCATCATCATCATCATCATCATCATCATCATCATCAAAAACAACAATGATTGGGCGTTGAAGAACCACTAGTACTGATTCCAGACTTTTTCGCAAGGGGGATATGATGTGGATACACAGTTGTCGCGAATTTGACTGCGTCAATCTACTCAAAATTATTACAAACTATTGTTTTGTTTCCTTGTTTCTAGTCTAATTCACTTGAGCAATTTTCCCTTTTCAACTCAAGGGATTTAGGTAACGATTAGATCGTTTGTTTACATTAGGCTCACTGCCAATGGCTTCGACACTAGTGGCTAACTTTCAAGATCAAGGTTTATAATTGGAGAATGCAGGGATCGTAATATCGTTATTGCATTTAGTGCCTCTAGCCCTAATGGGGTTTTACACTAAATAATATGAATAAATTAGATACACACACAAGTGTGAGTTACAAGGAGAGTTACACTACAAGAAATAGTAACATATGCACAATACAACCAACCCAACGATGGACGACAAGGATATGTCATACTTCACAGGCACTGCAAGTGCAAAAGTGAAATCGTTGACCTGGTTCAAGGTAGTGTGACTAAAGAATGGCCCAGGCATACGTCTCATACTTGCCACTGTGACTATCAGTGTTAGTAAGATGCTACAAGCCGCTGCCCACGGCTAAGCCGCGCACAGCTCTCTATTAATTAAAGGCTACACGGGAACAATGCCGAGGTGGTTGATATGAAGTGCATTTCATGCCTGCTCACAGTGTATACGTTGTTATAGTTTCACAACACGACATGTATACGAATAGGCTGCAAGCTTATATGCACAGGATCATCAGCATTGGCGACCATAACAGAAAGAGCCGCAACGTTAATATCCGCAGGAGCACCTGAATGCTATGAATACTTGTAATTCCATGTAAACTTTTGATACGCCATGGATACAAAAGCCAGAGTGACTGGTGACTGACCGATCGTAGTATTCCATGCAAATGAGTCTGTCACAACGCAAAACACAAACAGAAGCTGGTCCAGGTGTCATACATGATAACCTGACGAGTCAGTTTGTCATTACACCCAAAGAAAGGGGCAACATCAGGGTACGCTTGTGTCTCCTTTAAAATTACTCGAGAAAAACTCATGCTGGCTTGGTAACCTCAAAAATGAAAATGTCATGATTTTATAAATGATCATTGAGGATCAGGTCAGTATTTTCAACCACGGAGATATTCGTGAACTCGCCAGGAAAGGACGAAAACGATCTTCCTTTGATGACAGTGTAATTTTCAGTCCGCATTTATGATGTCACAACGTTTGGCAAGTCTTGGCAACTTTACGTGTGATATGACTGTCAGAGAGAGCAGTATGCAATATCATTTTGTATGGGTGTTTCGAATGAAAGAAGTGACACAATGCGGGTTGAGAGTGTCCGGAGTAATCCATAAAGTAAAATAGAGAGGTTTAGTTACAAGTAGCCTAATTACGGGCACGCAATGGCGCGGTGGGCTACGTGTATCCGTGCGTGCGTGTGAATTCTTTGGTTTACATGGGCGTTCCCGATGATTTTGCTGTATTTTTCAGAAACATGCAAAATTCGTGTAATTTTAAGAAACATTAGTTTTCTGTACCCTCAAATTAAATCGACCGATTTTCGTAAATACACTTGTTTATGGCGTTTAAAGAAATCTTTTTGGGGCGTCTTGAATAAAATGGGACTTCAACATTTCGTTCATGTCAGGAAATCATAGCAAGCATTTCTTGTACTGCTATAGACTCTGAGAAATATTCTGGTATCAGAGATGTTTGCTAATTGACAATGATATATTACGAGGTTGCTTGTCTAAAGTCTGAAATCATCGAGAAAATCTAAAAATTATTATACGTATTTGTGACTACGTGTAGAAGTGTCGCTTGATGTTCCGAACGTCTGTGCTACACATACGCGACGTTATCATTTGACGAAGACGCTAAGCGTACTGATCGAACGGTGTAACTAAACCTCTGTAATATCTCTACAAGTTGCAACTGTTACGAATGTGACTCTGTTCTTGAGCACAGGGCGCGAAAATGCTAATCTGCCGTAAATTAGTAAAGAGAAGAAGCGGTAGGCAGAGTGGCGAAATATTGCACACGTCTTACCTCCAAGCACTGTCTGCCAGAAACAGTATCTACGTCCACAAATGGTTTGTGCGGGATACTTCAACACTACAGAGCAGTGAGTGCATAGAAACTTCTCTTCAGGAAGTTCAATGAAGTTAGATCTTTTTAGAATATCCGAACTCACAAGTAGTACCGTTGCATCGATGCAGCTACATCACAATATGTAGTAGATCTCCTCTATACTGAGAGAGGGTGAGTCCAGCGTGCACGCCTACGGCTTTAACATGTACTGCTTTTTCGTATTATATATAACTGTGTTTTTTTCTACTCGATATATTCGGGAAAGTCAGCGCCACTGGGCCAGCTCCGATGATCCGGCGGCAAGAATTAATGTACTACGGTTTCAGAGTGTGTGTTTACATTCGTGCCGGGAATACCAGCTATAGTTAAAATGTCAAGCCATGTCTTGATTCGGGGTTCTACATCCGCGACGCGTGTCAGTGGCCTGTGCACAACACTCTACAACACCTCTACACCATGCGGGGTGACCATCAGAAGTCATTTTTTATTGAGAGATCCAATCTGGGGCAATAGTAATGTATGTGATTCGTCGCTGGCAGTAGTTTCAAATTCAGTAATGCCAATCTGTGTCCTCGAATGATATCAAGTACAGAGAGTCCACAAGAAAAAAATGAAGCAGTCACATTTATAAGTTCGTTCCTCTCTTCTGAAATTCTCAAAAGTGGCTTAGTTTTGTAAGAGGCGCACCTGCGATGATATTGAGCGAATCCGCACCAAAAAGACCAGTAGGCTGAGGGGCAGAGAGCGCAAGGCATTGGGCTGACAGTTAGTCCGTCTGGTCACCGGACCGCCGTAACAGCCCGGTACAAAATTTTGTTTGTGTTTCTTTACATTCAAGTTTCTGTTGTACTACTAATATGTTACAGTTTACACACCCTATGATATGTCATTTGGTGACAAAAAAGCATCAGGACTTTCAATTAAGAAAATTCACTAATTAATAAAAGTACAATATGTGTTGAGTGATAACGACTGTTACAATCGTAATACTGCGCGCGTACACGTTTCAAGTTATAGTACCGCGCACGTACATGTAGGCGTCTATTTCTCATTGTACGTTTTAGACCATTGAGTTAAGCTTCCAATACAGGACAAAATAAAGGCGCATATACATTTTTCCTTACCTTTCCGGACATAATTAATCTGCGTACTGTTACAGTTTCACATGTAACATGTAAGATGGATCATACATGTACATGCCCACTATACTGAGAGAGGGTGAGTCCAGAATGCACTACTCTAGAACTGCTGCTCCTCCCCATGTACTACTTTTACAAGAGGAATTACCTTCCCACTGTCTGCTTTAAACAATGTGTGTCATGAAAAAGACAGCCAACTCCTCTCCATTGGTTCGGCGGCATGATCCGGCGGCATAATCCAGTATACAGAAAAGCAAACCTAATGCCCGGTTTAAGCGTATCAAGTGGAAATTATCAATCGCTCATGGGGAATTCCCATTATGGGTGGGCATGCGCACTGTGATTCAGCCCAAAGCGTATATCCAGGCACGTTAACACTCTCTCAACCACATGAGAGAGAGAGAGAGAGAGAGAGAGAGAGAGAGAGAGAGAGAGAGTGTGTGTGTGTGTGTGTGTGTGTGTGTGTGTCTATGTCAATGTGTATTAGCTGTAGCTTTACTGCACGCAGTTTGAATAGAAAGATGATCTTCAAAAATCCCCTAAAAGAGAACATCAGTTGCTTCTCATGGAACATACGGGCTCATTGATTGCCATGACTTTGGATATAGCTCGAGTTCGCAGCTGTCTTGTGATATAGAAACTTGAGGAAAACGTCGCACGGTTCGGACATATGCAGCAAAGTGACGCAGTGTGCGTATGCTGAATAGCCACCAGACATAAAGTTAACTCAAATTACTATAGAACACCGGCGTATGTTGACACACAACAACGTCAACAAGTGTAACCCTTAAGAATGTAGTCTGTGTACTGCCGAAACGTTGGTTTTAATAAAGTAATCTTTCTTGAAGACGGAAACACTGGTCGAGCACACTTGTTTTCTTCTACCGAATTTATCAAATGAGAGATGTACAACGAACAGGAGAGATAGTGTGTGATCGGTTTTCATTAAGAGTTTCTGCTGGACCTTCAAAGAAAGTACATTTTCTCGGGTTGTAAATGAACGGTTTGGTACTAGAATCAACAAGAGAGTGTGGCAATTGGAGCTGAGGATAGATGGTAACCATGAACCTTCAATTTTGTAGAGATATCATGAATATATTACAAGCTGATAATTTCGCACAATCTTAAAAAAAAAGATATTAGTAACAGAACAATAATAAAAGTACATATATCTTTCAAGCTTTATCAATATCATCTCATATTGTTCAACAGTGTTAATCGGAATTGGTGGACGATAAAGTACAGTAACTACAAATTTTGTTGTTTTTCTTCTGCGGCCGTAAGGTCGCATACGGTTTACGGTAATGACAATTCAAGCTGATATGGTAACGTCGACAGTACCATTTGTGCGATGTCGACGCTATCAATAAATTTTCATGGACTTTGCAGTCAAAATATGCACATTTTTGCAAAGAGAATGAACATTATAGCCAGTTATGTGTTATCGGTTAGGTTTCATCTCTTTGACGCTTTGCTCAGTTGTCCTTCATCTGGACATATTAAGCCGTTTAACAATTGGTTTCGCTCAAGATGATCTCACGTTTTACATCTTCACTAATTTTCCGGTACTACAAGGGTTTGACTGAAGTGATCTATCACGTGCTTTCGAGTATGACATCGTCTGAACTTTCGATTATCCTTTGGTTTCATTTTCCTTTTGCTTTGAGTTCCACGATGTCAAGTGCGCATGCGTTATTACTTACGGTTGGACTTCTTTGCCTATCTTTCCCGCCCAAGTTTTGACAAGCGCGCATGCATATATACAAGCAACACTTTAAGGTGCGTCCAAGCTACCGGTCCCGCGGTGTTTTTCAGATTGGAAGTTAGGAGATTATGCCTTAGTCGACCATTTTTAACAACGATGAAACATTTCTATTGTCTTATACTGACTGAAGTCATCGTTTTTAATGGATATGCGTAAGTTCAATGAACCAGGACCGCACTATACCAGGGAACTGCAATGAAAATACTTCCTTGTAGGTTGTGGTATGTACAAAATTTATCATAAATCCTATTAACTGATGCAAGTATCGTCATCTGACTGTAACATTGTATTATTTTTTACAATATGAAGTGAAATTATATGGCTTTTACACAGTTATTGCTCACCCATGGTACTAAATCTCACATCAAAAGACCCTTGACCCTTACCCCTGGAGTACAGACACGATGCAAATCGTCCGCCAGCCTTTATGAGGATATGTTAATACAGATAACAAAGTACAGGTCAGTGTTCTCCAGAACACGCACATCATAGTGATACTATGATGACAAAACATATGGGCCCAATTCGTATGATAATCACCTTTCCAAGCTTCATGCCAAATGAAGCCAAATGTTTCGTTGGAGTTTGGGAAATACCTTCTTTCATAATTTAAGAGCGATTTTCAAAATGTATGAGGAAGATTTGGAATGCTAGATTTGCTATTATTCACCTAAACGTTGCTGTACAATATAATGAACTTGAATTTAGGAGAAATATGGTTGTATCACTTACCAGTTATATCTCAAACGCCACAAAAAATAATAAAATAACACACATTGATAGAGCATATCATCGTGTAAATCACGACTACAGTGGCCTGATGTGTTTTCATAAAAGAACATGTCTGATGAACGTATCTTTAAGTAATTTCCAAACGGTAGTTTCTGCCAATCACAACTTCGACTAATTCGTATACTATTTAATACTTGATGGATACGTCTTTGGGGTTATATGAAAACGCTTTTTACTTATGTGGAAAATCCCTTATGCACAGAATCGAACTTGACCTATTCGTTCGTGCACCGTTCACCAGTCTCGAGTCACTGTACACCTCTGAACAGTCTGGGTCAAAGCAAAACAGACCTACATGTGTGACCTCACCTACATTGTGCTTTGTTCACCGATATCAGCGGCAAACATGATTGACCAATGACGTGCCTTTTCTGTACACTATAGACCTGGTGCAAAAATGTACAACATTGTTTAATAGTAAGGGTGGACAACTATTTTCTCGTGGTTGAAGACGCGTATATTTTAAGGTTTGAAGTGAAGCCCCTCAAGAATAGGTATAGTCCAACTTAGTTCCCTGAAGAATTTCTGTATTTTTGACAATTTGTTGCATAAAATTTCATTTTTCATGATGATCTTTGAATTTTTCACTTTAGATTGACATATAGCCTTAACGGTGATCAAACAGTGATGTGATATTGGATCAGATCCCTGCTTGCATTAACTTTATTGTCTCTTAAATGACGCCTCTCCACTAGAAAGTCTCAAAACATCCTGGAGTTTATTAGACAACTACGAAACAATATAAACAACTCTTGCGACCTCATCTAGTGTCAAAGTTGACCCTTCATGATTAGCGAAGTAGTTACCAAATCCACTCTTACCAGCGGTTGAAAAATATGAACGCATCGTATTTTGATCTTTTGTACCATTATTGTTCCAGATAGAGACTTCCCCCGACGCTGTCTAGCCCTTTTCATCCACTGTCAGGAAAACGATGTATTCATTGCTCACATAAATTAAAGATACTTTTCTGTTTGTCAATTTTGTGTTGGACAAGCCATCGGTTCCCTATATTTCTATTACAACTGCATGGCAATATCAATTCAGTTACAATATCGGTATATCAAAATGTGATATTTTCACTCACCTGCTTCTTGTTCAACGGGGTCAGCTCACGGAAACAATATAGCACCATCAACAAAATACAGCCCAGAATCGGGACTAACGTGTTGGGCCAAAAAACCATCAAGGACGTCGCCAATTCTTTTGACGGTGATATTTTGGCTTCAATCTGATAGTACTGCTACGGTAACCCTCTGTTAGTAACATAAGTCGCGGCGTGAGTGAGAATAACTGGGCGTTTTGTCTACAGTCTCTGGTGATTTAATATTCTAACCTGGCTTTCCGCCAGCTTGACGTAGTTTCATTCCTATTCAAGAAAATCGACCCTATGATTGGTTCCGTCTTCCGTGATGTATGCATTTATTGACGCCATTGGTCACATGTGAAGCCAGCCAATCCTGCTTGTTTTGGCGCCATATTTTGAAAATCGAAAACGTTTGGCGCGCTGCTTTGTGAAGGAGCAATGTCTGTTCAACAGGTATGCCGCTAGACTCTCGCCAGTCGCTTGTGTCGAGAGTCCATTTTCTGTCTTGGACCAATTTGTTTAAATATTGAGTTCATAATTCTCTCACATGTTATTGGTTCAAATGTGTTTCTACAAATAACTTGTAGAGTTCTGTGGAAGTAGTCGCTGCAATAAACAGCAGTGTACAATACAAGCTTCTGTGATTTAAAATTTATGTACAATAGTCAGCTGGTAAAAAATCAATAGATACATGTGATGAATTTGTTGCGGCATTTAGTACAAACTACTGCCCCGAAATGCTCAATATACTGAATGTGACTGTAGTCTAGTAGATAGTGCAGAAGTCTAATAGATGTGAAGTGTTGGTGTAGTTAGTTGTCAAACTCAGTAGTTGTATAGCTGTTTTATAAATCAGCTAATTCAACTCATTTCGAAGAGTTCTTAAAAAAGGCGATATGTCTTGTTGTCAAAACCATGACCTGTAGTTGTATTTCATTACATTAGTTGTATTTTACTTGCTTTGATTTTAGAATATAAATATAGAAATATAGAGAATATTATATTCATTGTGCAACGTAACTAGGTAATATTAAATTCTGTCATGTGTTTTGAAATTTTCTCTTCTTACATAAGAAGGTAAATAGTTCCCCTTTATTTAGCCTAAATGCTGATTGTGATAATGCTTATTAAAAATCAAACCCAACAAAAATGTTGCCATAGTCTGTCATTGCAACGACGTTTTGTCCAACTAGTTTAGACTTTTGTGTCATAAATGCTGGAATAAGTAACACTTGCTGATATATATAAATATATTATATATTCGCATTCAAATGCCATGTGCACCTATCCTTTCTCTGGTCATTTAACCATAAGATATCCGAAATTCACATGTGATGGTGATGACAATCACGACAGTAACAATTTAACTGATTCAGGAAGTTAAGATGACAATCAGATGATTATATAAAACTGAGCATTGTAAGCTTTACAATTTTGGAAATAAAATCACTGTTGTGACTTACATCATACAAAACAGTTCCCATGGGTGGAGGGACTATTTATGTTGATTAACAGTTACAGTTACAGTTACAGTAGCCAGTACATGACTGGTTATTTATTGCATTTCAAGGCCTCCAGCCCATATACATTACAACTCTCAACAAAAGGAAAAATGTTGATTATGGTATGTTAATTAACAATACTACACATAGCTTGTAAATAAATTATAGCAAATAATTTTACTATTTTCGGCTTTTGCTTCTAGATTGAAGAGGGGGGGGGGGGGTGTCAATATCTCCTT
>LD346920.1:219401-239283 GCA_001465055.1 Ptychodera flava | reverse complement strand
GTGGGCAACTGGCTTCTTGTTTGAAGACTGAAAATATTCAAATGGAATAAATATATATCAGACTAACTGCGCAGATCCTTCTTGGCGAGATCTCACGAGTAAAAACAACAAACTGTTGATTACACAGCAAACATTGTTGTTACAGGCCGATTTTCAAACACCTGTAATTTTCCAATTTATTGTGTCAAAATTACACAGAGGCAAAGTGTACAATTGTGTGTGCTGCATAATGTTGGTGATAAGTGGAAAAAAATTAAACAGGCATCATTTACACCAGTGTAGTGCACTCGAGTGAAAGGAGCTTCGCAAGAGATGTTCGCTCCCATGGTTACATTGATATAATGAAATTTGCAGAACGATGAAGGCCATTGAATGTATACTTATAAACACTCTTAGACTAAATGAATGATATTCGTGATAGTTAGGTAGGTTGACCTATACACACCTCCTTTGGGTAATATGTCAAATTACAAGAGGTTGAGGTCGCGTGACAGATGTGTTCGTGGTTTCTGGTTTATTACCACAAACTGGTATAGATTCCTTCACTCGCCATGTCTGCAAGTAGATATGTCTCAAGCTGACAACATATTGTAAAACATGATAAACGTTAAATTTTTTTTGAAGACAAATGGATATTTCGACACGGTAGGCAGTCTTAGGGAAGATTATATTACAGCCTACTCATTCGGTCTTGCCAGGCTCTTTCATGACAAGCGGGTGAATGAAAAAACTTGTTTGTCAAGCATGGCTGGAGAACGCTTGACCACATTGACGTATTTTGAATAATTACAATAAAACGCAAGAGTGACACCTTATGTCGACACGAACAAAACCTTCGGCTCCTTTAGGGTTGACCCCACCGTCTACGCGACCGTCTGCCAAAGTAAATAACGTCGATTTCGCAATCACCTCATCTGCTGAACTTTATTCCTTTAGTTTACTCTGTTTCGATATATAATAGACTAGGGATAAGTCAACCTTTCAACAATAAGGACGGAAAACGTTTTGGTCGGCTAATACGTCCGATGATATAAGGCATTGTCCAGTAACCAAGAAACACGGAGACAGAGCTGCAGAAAATATGGATTGTCCTCGCTTAGGAAGCTTCAAATTTGTTTTAGTAGCCAGCAAGCTGTTGTGAGAAACTGTACCGTAACATGTGATTTTACATAGATAACTGTTAAGAGGAAGATAGCTGTTGGTAGCTACCTTCCCGTTACGATTCGAGAACTTTCCTTTCTAGTCCACCAATAGTCGTTACAACCTGTCAAGCAATATCTACCGACTTTCCCTCACTACATTCAATCTAACAGACGAGCCCAATTACAGGATGAGGTCCCCCATAACCCACCGCCCAAAGGAGCAATGGGGAGTAAAGTGCCTTGCTCAAGGACACAACACCGTGTTAGGGTCTCGAACTCACCATCCTCTGACAGTTAGTCCATTACTATGGACCTACTGGGTCTTGAAGTCACCATCCTCCGATAGTGAGTCCGGTACCCTAACAACTGCCCATAGGTGCCTCTAATAAAAGGGCTTCCCATTAACCTTTCTCTACTACACAAATCCCTACTGTTACATGCCTTAGCAACGTTTATTACCACCAACTGGTAAAGATTCCTCTATTCGTCATGCATAAAGGAAGTAGAAATACAGCTTACAAAATGCCGTGAAATCGGTTCGGATTTGCCGGCTTGGATAAGCCATATCATCCATTTGGATAAGAGAGCTAATGTATCTTGAAGTTGGTAAAAATTCTAGAATAGGCAAATCCATCTGTTTAACTTTCGACAGGCAAATAAAGCGGTCAATCAAAGTGTGGCTGGACCATTTAATTATGAGGGGTGCTGCCTCTCAGACATCAACGTTTGATATTCAGCTGCGGCATACAAATAACTACACAAAGGCTTAATATTTGTATTTAACATGTACATGTGCCATGACAATACTTGACTCGTTACAGCACTATGAGATTATTATTTTATAATCAAAGAGAGACTATTGTGGCCCCTGGGTAACTTACTTTCTAGGATAACCCCCTATGTGCAGCGTGAAAAATACTTTGAGAGGGAGAGTAAATAGTTAACATGTTGATTTAAAGGTAATTCATTATTTGAGTATGTATATAATAACATGTACTCATTAAACTGTACAAAATAGTTCAACTGTCAGCCTCAATCAACACACATGCACAGATTTGTGCAAATCTCAGCTCCTCAGGGGAAAGAGATGTGTACATTAACAGCAATAACAGCCAAAATTTGCAACTGCCACGATAACTATGGCATGTTTGGTTTTAGATGAAAAGAGTAAGCTAAAATTTCTATGACCCCGATTATTTTTTCAGTAGCTATTGTACCCAGGCAATATATCTTTTTGTGTGATAAGCAGAGATAAATAGCACTCAGAATGTTCATGTTAAAGGCGGAGCCTCCCTTTAAAAGGACGCCAAAGTATGGCGGCGTTCATTGTGTAGGTGGACATCAAACAGGCAACACGCGGGCACACGCTCCAGAAAATGCCACTTTTAGTTTTCCTCGGCCGCAAAAACACAGACAGACTGCCAAGCGGTCAGCGTGAATTTGCTGCCGATCGAACTCTGTGGTTATATTCAAAGTCCAACGCGACGTGAAGACAATTTTGTAGGAAATTTGAGCATTTGTGGTGGGGAATCAATGACCGTTGGCGATTTGAACCGACCGTCAATCAAAAGCTTGCATAAACTCTGTTTGTAGGATTAGCAGAATGTGACAAAAGGTTGAGATCAGTTTGTGTAATTAATGATATAGAAATCAAACATCATACTGGCCATGTGTTTGACTGGGAGGAGAACTCCACTAATGCGAGAACCTGGGATTGAAAAGTGCGGCTTTAAATTATTTAGACAAGAATCAACTGGTGTACAAAGTTCAAGTGGTAACAAAATCAGGAAAATGAGTTTTTGTAAATTAGTACTTCTCTATGACGCGCCTACACAATCCATCTTCTTTACTTAACGACTACAATAAGGGCCTAATTGTTCAGTAAAACGATTTATGAAGAGAGTATCAACATTGTAAGTGTTTGAGGAATACTATCCGCATTATTTATGCTGCCACGATGAAATTTGTCAACGGTATATAAAACTCGCTGATATATTACGACAACAATATACATCGTCCAATACAACTTATGTGAGCTATATGAGTTATGTTAGCATACGCTCAAAAATGACTGTTTTTATACACGTCCGATGATTTCTACACAAACGTCTAGTGGTATTGATGTTTACTTATCACATCGAGAGATTTGCAGCTGGGTTAGAAAGTTGGCAAAATTTCAGAACGTGATTAAGAGGCGAATGAGAACATCCTTGTCTTCCTACACCAACAAATAAATGGTCATTGTAAAAGCCTGCAGTCTTTTTCCATTTTTCAGACATAAATACCACTCGAACGATTTTAGAAGCATGATGTACTGTGATTGCCAAACTGTTAATCAACGCTTGACTACCATACTTACCACGTGTAGATCTACAATTGTTTTGGACGAAGGTGCATTCAACGATAATATGGTAATTAATCAAACTTGACTTTGAGTTACAATTTTAAAGAGAAATTAAATTGTTGAAAATCAACGCTTATCGAATTGTGTACTAAATCTACTAGATCTTCTTGATATGCTCCAGGGAACAAAGAAAATAATCTTCATTTCAACTTGTTTCATCTTAGTCGGTATTGTGATAAATGAAAACCAAACTTAAGCTTTTGAGTGATTTGTGTAATTTTAAGTTTATTCGTTTGAAGGAAAAAATTTAGAAATTCTGATGTAATTACATAAGTGAAAATGCTGTCAGGCTATTATGTATTGTCCCCCTGTTAAAAAGTAAGCTGATTCATTAGTTATTAACGTTACCGACCACTTTACCGACCCAACTATGAGACCCTCATGGTAGAACATTGACAGTGCACACAATTGTGTGGTAATGCACTTGTGTTGTTATGTTTGTGGTCAACAATAATGAAAGAGTCAGCCTGTTTGTCAAAAGTTGAGTCTACGTTTGACAGGAGACGTTTGCTCCTACGGGTAGCTTGATAAAATAAACAGTACAGAACGAATGTGATATTTCGAAGGTGCAACAGGCGACATCTAAAGCTCATGGTTTGCACACAGTATCATTACTTGAAACCATGGCAACTGCTGGGGCCCCGCCAACTCCGCTTGCAGTTTTAATTTTTTTTAATTTCATGTTGAGCATTTTTAAAGTTTTTTCCTTCAAGTACGATTGTAATCGATACGGTGCGTAACTGTATTGTAGAGAGGTTAATATTGCATCCGTTACGTAGTCGCTACGCGTTCCGTACGCGGATTTAGACTTGACTGACCCCGTCGCTTGGCTTTCCTCGGCAGCAGTAACTGGCTAGCCGAACAAGGTTCACATGTCCACGTGCAATTGCGTTCACCTAAGGATCTACCAAACAGCCTATACCACTAATGTGACAGTTTGCTGGTGTTTATACCTTCAATTTGCTCTGTTTTGATTTTTATATGCCCATAGACTGAAGCAAGTCTACATTAATGCGTGTTCGTGCCGACTCACACACCCGACTTACACAGTCGCATCGTCTAAAGGATTTTGAGTGGATATCAGATTAATTGAACACGGAGACGATAACTTGAAAATACTGGAATTTTACTTTTTGTTATAAAAGCCGTGTAAAGCTACGGAGGTAAAATAAATGACAATGTTAATGTAATGTGAAATGTTAAGTATCTGAAGTTTGTATTCATAGTGAGACTCTTTCTACTAATAATGGTAAGAGTGAAGTTGTCAGCAAATTAACTACTTAGAAAGCATCAATTTTGACACGAGATGAGATCGCAAGAAAGTTGTTTATATGGTGCGTAGTTGTCTAATAGAATCTAGACTGTTTAAAGACTTTCTAGCAGAGATGGGCATTATTTAAGCGACAATCAAGCTAATGCAAGAGGCGACCTGGTCCAATATCAAAATACTATTTAATCACTACAATGATTTTCACTTTCCACGGGCTAAGGCTATATCTGTCACTCAAAGTGTAAAATTCAATATGACATTAAACTGGTCTAATAATCATTTTCATTCAAGGTAATACATTATCAGGTCCATGGGATAATTGTGATTTACAAATTAAAGTAGGACCATCCTGAACCACTGATAATTAGTTGTGGTACCAGGTGTCCGGAATGGGTAAGTGTACCCTGCTAGCATGCTACACCCGTAAGGATTGGTCCAAATTGTCTAAATATTGTATGAAATGATACAGGATATAAATCACTGTAATAAGTCAAAGCCGGGAATACTGTCGTTAATCATTTGAGTGACCGAGGTGTCATATTTGGCCACAATGTCGTCATATCGACCGTAGAACTTTTTGAAAGTCCTAACGAGTCTTTTCATTGTGTATCCTTGTCTCACTAATTTGATGCCAATGAGCTGTGTCTCAGTTGAAAATCAGCGTAGGAATCACAAGCCCTACAATACCTGAGAAGTTGAGACACGTACACATCATAAGCAGGTGCAGATGAGATATTACTTGACAAGTGGGGATAATTTATGATTTCAAAATCGAAATCATCCCTTTTGTCTTAGAGCTTAGTGTGTAGCCCATTAGTACCCACTTGTATAGGAACAGATCAAGATATGAAGCAGAGTTCCTGCCCTCTGTTGTTTCTTTGATCTCCAACTCGTCAGGGTTATTATTATGTATGTAATTTGATATGCCTGGATTATCTAGACTAATCAGATCATCGATATATCTGTGCGTGTTGTTAAAACGCCTTGCAAGTTTTTTAGACCCTGCGTTGTAGAGAGATTGTATGAACCTTGCTTCATATGAATACAGAAATAATTCTGCAAGAAGGGGTGCACAATTTGTACCCATTGGTATGCCGATAGATTGTTGAAATGTCATATCGCCAAACTTAACAAATATGTTGTCGATTAAGAAATTCAGCATTTTAATAATTTCTTTATCTGTGTATTTATGCTGGGCATCCATGTTGTTACTGAAATAACCTGACCTATGTTTGATGATAATGTACCTTCTACTGTCATTTTTATGCAGGAAAGCTTGTTCAACAAGAGATGACAGCCTTGTTTTAAGTTTATCGTGGGGCATTGTGGTGTATAATGTGGAAAAGTCAAATGTCCGGATTGAGCTGAACTTGTTTTTCTTGATTTTAAATCAAGCAAGAATTCCTTCGAATTTTTTAGTATCCACATTTGATTCAACTTGTTTCATACACTTTGTCACAATATCGAAAAAAAAAACATTTTTGATAGTTGTTAAAATTATAGTCAATAATTGTGACAGATGTTTGGTGGTGCAATTACTTGATCCTGCAATAAAACGTTGTTTGTAAGGGTTTTTGTGCAGTTTAGGTATCCAATACAACATAGGCAGTGTTTTGTCCTTCTCTTTCAAAGGAATGCCAAATTCATTGAGCACAGATGAATGGTTTGAAAAAATGTCTTCATCAGTGAGGGAGGAAAGAGTGTAGGTTGTATTGCTCTTATCTGAATGAAGGTTTAATTCATCTATCATACACTGAATATAATAGTTCCTAAAGACAAAGATAATGTTGTTTGAAGCTTTGTCTGCAGGAACTACAACATGTTCGTTGTGTAAAGCATCAAGGCATGCTTTGACATATGGGTCACCTAATACTGAGGAAGTATTTACATCTTTACTGCGAGAACGGAAATGTGAAATACGTGATTTAATTCATCTCTGACTTGGTTCAGCCAGTCAGAGAGGCATTCCACATCAACTTCCTCAACTGCAGCCCACTGTCTTGCATATTTTTCGGCGGTTATAAAATAATGATCTTCAAGCAGCGTTTCTTCGGGCAGGGGATCTTTCTAAAAATACCCTGTAGGCCATAAGGGACGTAAGTGGTCGTCACGCTATACGTATCTTTCACTCACTTTTGCTCGGTCACAAATAAAAACCTTAATGTAAGCTGTGGTAACGTTTTGCGTGATTTGACGGTATAGAACACTGCGTTTGTGCCAGTTGACGTTGACTGCGCAATGTTAGATGTAGTCGTAACTCTCAAATGAAAAAGAAACTGTATTCAACCTCAACCCGGCGAGTTAGATTATACAAAGCCAAACTATTTCGTAAAACGAAATTCAGTCTTACCTGCGATTGGACGTTGATAACACAACAAGATAAAAAAGATGCTGTTCTGGAACTCGCAAAGGCATTTGAGTCACGTTGCCTGAAAAGAGGAGAGCAGAGCTATTTGATTTCACGACGGTCCAACACCCTATTTTATATGCGATATGGCATGATAAAGGACGATAATCACACTCACTTCGATTGGCCGATTCTGGAGGGGGCCCCCAGGGCATCCGGAAATTCACATGAACGAACGGACGGAGTCAAGTGATACTTAACAAATGACAGGTGGGGATGTCCCGGGCATCCCTATTCCTAACCCTAACCCTAACCCTATTGACCCTATTCACAGAATGCCACCTGTGAATTAGAGCCGACTTATTCAACTTACACAACAACTCAATTCAATTCTTTAATTCAATATAAGTCAATTCTGTAGTGGCTACTTGGGTTTGTTGTGTGGTTTTAAATATGCTTCATTAGACACGGAGATTAGCTGATCGCAATAAATTGCGTGGAAAACTAACTTAACTAAAAGAGGTAAGTTAAACTGTGAGTTTAAGGTTTATCTAGTATCACGTTACTGTCTTCGTTCATTTAAATTTACCGAGGCGCTATTAAGGGCCCCTTTGTAACTGTACCCATATCCACAGATAATGCAAACAGTCGACGTGTGCAAAACTGCGAATAAGCCAGTAACTGCTGTCGAGAAAAGCCAAGCGATACAGGCGAGTCAAAGTCTACACTGAACAAATGAAATGCAGGGCAATTATCAAAATGTTTTTGTTTTCTAATCGCATAATAGGGTAAGCTTAAATTGTACTCGGAACGTTGCTGTGTGGTATAAGATTGACTATAGTTCTTATATATGATTTGTTACGTAGTCCTATTGACGTGTTTATAATGCCAGTCATTTGACACTGAGGATAAAGAACCGTGGTTTGCCTTGAACATTTTTAAATATGAAACTAGACACACTGTCTAAATTCAGAAGTTGCCAACACTGTCAGTCTTATTATCACCTGTGCCATAATATCATTCAATAACAAAGAAACCCACTCGGCGAAAGTTGAAACATTGTAAGAACGAAGTAAAGCGTAGTCAAAACAACACCCCACATCAAGCTAACTGTTAGGAACTCATTATTTGCAAGCCTTGTTTGGATGGATCGGGTATAATTATTGCTTTGACCTCCTTCCAAACAATGTTTTAAGTTTTGCCTGGTCGACAGATATTTACACCCAGACGATAGCTACGCCTGACATTGTTGGCAACTGCTCAAGTAAGAAAGCATATCGAGTTCCAGTATTGCCAATGGTTCAACGCAAATCACAGTAAATCAACGTATCTAATATGGGAAAATGATATATACGAGTGTTCTTTTCGCGCGTTCATCTTGTATTGGCAACAGATCAAAGCATTACACGGCTAATTGATGCAGATGCACTCATGATGTAGACATCCGGGTGATGTTTAAAACGAATGCCCATTTCCTCGATACCACTCTGCAGCTTGCAATCCAGTTAAATACCGTGAATCAATGTAATGGCAAACAGAACCTACTCCTGTGTACAAGAAGTCACAGTATGCCACCTGTGAATTAGAGCCGACTTATTCAACTCACACAACAACTCAATTCAATTCTCTAATTCAATTCAATTCGATTCTGTAGTGGTTACTTGGGTTTGTTGTGTGATTTTAAATATACTTAACTAGACACGGAGATTGGCTGATCGCAATAAATTGCAGGGAAAACTAAATTTACTAAAAGAAGCCAGTTAAACTGTGAGTTTAAGATTTATCAAGTTCACTCGCACCGAATGAATGACAAGATGTATTCGTATAAAAAGGAAAGTTACCATTAAATAATCACAATGACCATTTGATATCATCCAAGTGACTAAAAGTGAAAATTGCACTCTGAACTTTTCCATAAGTAGTTTTCAACGCCAGAGCGGAAGCAGATGTTCATGATGATTTATCAACGCCAGAGCGAAAGCAGATCTTCATGATGACGCATTTTAGAGTTTCACTTCAAAAATATTGAGCTTATAATTCTATGCACTGTGTGAATAATCGATGGTAATGAGGGTTTGATTAGGGCATCATTAAATCCACCTCAGCAATAGTTTTGATGACAACATCACTTGTTTTGTCCTGTCCTTTTCATTGTGCAAGCTGTCAGTCGATTTCAAAACATGGTAAAATAAGCAAAGATGGTCAAGTATAGACCCTACTTTAACATCTTTTTTATTTCAGTGTGATTGTTTGGCCTGTACATGTAATAAAATGAGTTGCCTTTATAAAACGTTTACGTTTAGGGTTAGGGTTTTGCTAATAGCTGTCGCGTAGATTTGTATATCTTTACGTGTTAAGTCCATCAAAGCGAATTTTTGTATCACTTGGGTGCAATGCACATCGTTCGCGATGGTGAAAAAATTGAACGCAGTTGTTTGTAGGTTTGGTTGGCTTTTCGGCCCTGCCCACTGAACAAGACATGGCACTTCGGACAATAGCGCTGATCTCGTTAATAACTTCAATGATTGCACCACTTCATATAGTTTTTTTGGTTTCTCAATATGAAACCAGTACACTTTCACAAGGAGGCTACTCTGGTAGAAAGCTGAAGTCATAAAGTAGAACAGAAAACTAAGATAACTTTTTAGGTACGATAGTGTACAAAGTACTATCTACTGCGAAGCATTTTGTCGGAAAGATCAAAACCCATTAGCTTTAAGAGAAGAGCCATATGCACATCGGGAACATTTACAGCAATCGGCGTTGCCTTGCCATCTTTGTTACATTTTTTATTACCAAAGAAAAAAATCGGTCTTCTTCGGAATTATGTACAGTACTTTTCAATCATGATTATAAGTTATATTAATTAAGGCAACGCTTTGAGATTACGGCTAGTCCGACAATTTTATGTGATCACAACCGATAATTCAATCTTTAGACTTCGGCTACAGTACAGTTTTGTTGCCAAGGAAGTCGTGATTATTTATTTGCTACACAGTAAATAAATTTGCTTTCCTTCGTCTTCTACAAACAATTATCCATTAAATGTGATTCTGTACCGTACTTTGAGAGGAGATTTCCAATCATTATGATAGATTCCAAATGTGGCGGCATGAAACGCTATTATATCATTCTTAATTAATCATATAATTACTACTGTAATTACTGTGTGTTAAACATGTTTGCCATGACAGACAGAAGCTGATTTTGGTTGTGTCTGACACATTGACATTCAATGACTAAAACAGACTTTCTACTTACAGTGAAGTAAAGCAATCACTTGCCACAAGCAAAATGAGAAAAATAAAGATGAATTTGTGATGAAAACAATGATGTTTTAATGTTTCATTAAAATATTGCTACTAATGAATGATTTATGCGAGTTTACGTATGCGCTCAGACTGAGAAAATGTACCCTGCTTACAGGCTTGTTTTAGTGGTATTGATGTTTACTTATTTACAGCTGAGGTATAAATCTAATAAAATTTGCGAACGTGACTGAAAGATGAATGAGAAGGATAACCTTGCTTGTATTCATTTACACATAAATATTCACTGCAAAAGCTTACAGTAATATTTTCATTTTTTGATTTCCTCTTGCTTATTTCAGATTTTAAACACCTCTAGAACATTGCAAGAGATGGATTGTAATTGCCAGAGAGTTGATCAACGCTTGACCACCAGACTTTACACGTGAAGGTCTACATCTGTTAGACGAAGATGTATTCAACGACAACATGGTATTTAATCATTTTGAATTTTGATTTACAATTTTAAGATTAATAAAAAGATGTTGAAAATCAATGTCAGAGTAATATTTTTTGATTCATGGACTGGCATTCAAACTAGATCCACTCTAAGGTTTACAGTGAGCAAATATATCTTCATTTTGGTTATTGTCATATTGTAAGGTGGTCTTGTGGTGTCAATATGTAAAACTTAAAGCTTTTCAGTTCCAAGGAGACACTTTCTATTTATACCCATGAAATTTCAAAAGGTAGATGTTCGGGAACTGCGACAAGTATTTTGAAAGATGTCCAGCAGCATTACACGTTCGTACTCTACTAAACTACAACCTAAGCGCATATGTCATTTACATCGTAATGGCGCGGAAAAATGATCATGTCCTTTACAACGTACGCCTTTGAGATCGAAATGAGTGACCACGCTTTGCACGATACATTGTAATAACTAGGTCGAGATCAAATCTTGATTTAATCCATTCATATTCCGACATTGATATGCTCGATTAAATAGTGTAGTGAGTCGTGTAATTAAAGAAGCATCATCTGATTTCAAACTCATCCAACTCTAGATACGAGACTTGTATCATCGTAGAGGGGGCGATCGATCTGTCTCACTTTTCACTACTCCGGCAGATTTCAAACACTTTAATTCTATCGAGAGAGTTTGGCCTCAAATTTAGCCAAATTATCACAATGCGTATATTTAACCTAACCTATTATTTGTGTAGCCTTAACTACAGTGTGCTATGGAATTCGTAGGTCAGAGTTCATGCGCAATGTGTAACTGGCTTGAAACCCGCGAAAACCCGACGTCCCGATTTCTATTGGTCTTAGAGAGCTGCCGACTTGACACGTACCCCTTGATGGATTAATGATAATTATAGGGAAAAAACTTACTGGCTGTGACTTACACATCCCATTTATCCGCACGATTTATGGATAGGTTGAAATAATTTATGATGTTTTGCTTACACCGGCAAGATACAAAGGTGTGGTGTGCTGACTGACTGTAAAACGGCTGTAGAGAAAGAAAGTTGTCGTCGGTGGCTAAGGTCCTGTGGAAACAAATAATGGTTTCAATCCGAAAGTCACTAGTTATAGGGTCCCTGGGCGACTTAAAACATCACTCTTGGCCACAAGCTTGTATGTGTCTTCCGCTTTTATAAATTCAAGTAAATGATGTAACATGATATTCTCATACATCGCGGCCCTTTATAGGAGGAGTGAGGCAATGTTATTTGCAGTGTACATGCGCTTAGTTTGTGGGCACAGTCCCTCCACAAAAGGACCGTGTGTTGGGCTGCCCATTATTTATGGGTACCATAAATACTGGACGGCCTAGTGGGATGCATGTCTTTGTATTGTAAACATTGTGAAGGTCCGTCAATGCCGAACCCTACAATCACCTAATGCTAAACATAGGAAACATATTCAAATTGTGGCATGATATAATCGTTGGAAACCGCTCGATCTTATTACAACATGACCGATCCCTAAGTTCATCAAAAGTCGGATAGTGTTCAGATAGTGTGATTCTGTTTAAAACATGTTTAATACAAGGTTATTACTAAGTCTACAATTCTATTACATCTATAAACATTTAGAATATAAATGGAAACTATAAGGCCGGTTTTCCATGTTTTATGTTTAAGAAGAAATGGAGGGGTGGACATGCCCATGGAGTGCCGACTATTTCTCAGCTGCGCTACTGGAGCCAGAGAGCGGCCGCTTGCTGCTTGGATAAAGCTCGCCAACTGGTCATTTGACTCGATCACTTACACCATACCATGGAATGATAGTGTGATGAATACGCTTATAAAAAGCTGAATTTCCTTGTAATGGCTGAGACTTCTCGTATATTTAGTCACTTACACTACATAAGACATTAATAGCATGAAGTGGTTTAATTTTGGGTCATGGTTTCTGATTTGATGGGTTTGTTACTATCAGTAGCTGTTGCTAGTTGTTCAGATGTTCCTTCGGGGCAACATGTACATTGCAGGCTATGCTGTTCAAACGTTGGAATTAGAAGCGGCCCTTTACAATTATACTATTCTTTAAATTTTAGGTGTTAAGATATCTTCTCTTCTCGTAAACATAATGTAGGTTGGACTACATCGTATGCAACTTTCATTATATTTTTGGAGGCACAACTCAATTGCGAATCTAAATTGTGCATAAAAGTATGACATGACTCTGTGGAATTGTCCACTGACATCGACCAGTTCAAAGGGCAAACAGTATCTCTTCATGGATTTGCCATGAACAGGTCGAGGACAGTGAGCCTTGTCGCGGGGAGTTTACTAAATAAGATCATAGTACATTTTCCTGTCAAAAGGACCAGTTTAACAAAATAAGAACATCCTTTTGCCATGCAAGACTTTCACATCACATTTTCTAGAATCATTCCAACATGCATACATTGACAACATTTTATTCACATGCAACCGTTACGTAGCAAAGTGACAAGGGCTACAGTATTGCAAAATAAAAATACGTCTCATGACTTTAGGCATTTTCGTTTTGCTTGCTAACAGTTAACAGGCGGCTTTATGGTAGCGGTTTAGGGTCAAGTCATCCCGGGGTCACAAATGTCACTCTAATGTTTCGAGACTGTTTTATGTCGGCATTACAGAAACAGGAGAAGAAGTGTCCCTATTTTCAAAAGTTACCCTCGGGAAACCGTAAAGCGTAAATTGTTTTTCTTTGGCCCCTGATGTACTTAAATGTGTTTTCTTATAGGTATGAAACTCTGTCAACCTTTTGTGAAAAGTACACTTTGGTAGTCGATATTTGTTATAATTTTTTTAATACGAAGATACATACAAAATATTCAGCGTGAAATTGGTTGAATATTTGTATGCAAAACTTTGAAAGGAACCTTTGACATGGGAAGGTTAGCTTGAGTAAGATTACATAAAAAATATCGCTTGGGTTTTAAGTTATAAGGGGGTGAAAACATACTGCATGTGTTTGTTTTAGTAATGAACAGCAGCGAGAGAAGTGCTGACAGCGAGGAAGGAATCTGTCCAACTTAATGTTCGTGATCAATGACAAGCAGTTTTAAGAGGCATCCGATATCAGAAATCTTTTACAAGAGACGTTCGTTGCCATAGCTTGTTTGATGACATGAACTATGCAAAACAAGGTACTAACATGTGCATTTGTAGAACTCGATATGAATGGCACTTGTGTTAGCTACGTAAAGTATACAATGCCTGTTTTATCTAATCAACATTTTAACTCACTAAGTAAAGGAGGGCTGATGAATGAGCTCGTGGAATTTGATCACGCTAACCAAATGACCCAACGGCTGCTTTGAGATATTCCCGCATATCAAGTGTGATACTATTTTAATGAATATATCTTTCCACATGAGCAAGGAAAGCGCCCGCTAGAGCATTGATGTAGTGATAAACTCAGCTTGTTCATCGGCTAGACTTACAAGGCTGTTGAAACTTCGACACTCTGGTATAATCAATGTACACATACTTATAGATCTGGCATTTATTTGAAACTTCTTTACGCGAAATTACCTCTATATCTCGCTCGCAATATTCATGTAGAGCTAAAACATCTTAATCACTCACTGTATATACATGTTTCTATCTATCTATCTATCTATCTATCTATCTATCTATCTATCTATCTATCTATCTATCTATCTATCTATCGTCTTTGAAAATATGTTTTGTGTTCTATAAATAATAAAGACAGAGCGTCCTAGGAAATTAAAAACTTACAACTTGAAACGAGATTGCATTGTCTTTTTGATGACCATTTTCATTCGACCGAATTATGTGTCCTGCTCAAGTTTAACATATACATACATACAAACTGAACTTTTTTTATGAATCCTACTGTTCGCAAATAGTACAAGTAGTTAATGTAATTAAAACTCTTCCATACACCAGGGGAAATGACCTATATAATTTATATCGCAGAAAATGCGGTTCCTCCATTACCATATAAAAGAAAAACATTTGATTACCCTAGGGTATCTCAGGTGCACATTTTTGGAAAACGGGAGTCCAAATATTGTGTTTGTTTTGACTTGAAAGCCTTCGTTCATGCTTCTTTTTCACGACTTTCGAAACTTTTGAAAATAACAGATGTTAGGGTTTGCCAGTTGGTTTTCCTAAAGCATCTCCTAGATCATTCACCCTATCCTTTTCCAACGTTGGAAAATGCCAAAACTTTGCAGAATCATGTATATTTTGCGAATAATTTAATACCATCATGTCTGCATTCAGTATTTGAAATTTTTCATTGAGCTTTGATGTAACGATATGGTTCATACTGGCATTCATTATGAACTGTGACGATCAAGGAAACTAGTAACTGCTTTCAGAATAATCAGAGTTAACACATGACAGATATAGTTATGTATTTTTATGCCTTTCACTTCCTTATGATCCAAGGACCTTATGTTCTATTTGTCGTAGATGTGATATACAGAACTAAAATTGCAAAAGCATACTAACACAAGTAGTCATGTATAGTCTAAGCCATTTAACCTTGTTCTCAGTAAGTGATCACTCGATTACGGTATGAACGATATGATGATAATGATGTCAGATAATTCATTCTTGAAAAGTTTACAAGAGTAAAGTCAGACTCTCTCACAGCCCATTGTTCGCAACGCAGTTGTGATATTCCATCGTATACTGGCAAAGCCTAAACGGTTTGGTTCGTTTAGCTTGTGTAGCACTCCTTTTCTCTTGAGGGCGCACTACTGTCAGAAGTCTGTGTCATTTACTTGACGGCCGCTGGGCCATTATGAGAGGCTAAAGTATTATCTGGTCGGCAAGTAACAGAATCGATTAAATATTGTAAAGATTTGGATTTCGCGCTTACAATATAACACTTATCATTCGGAAGACCTAAGAAGGTACAGTTTGAAACATTGAGAAGAGATATTCTAGATGATGATCAGAGTTTAATGTGGGTATAAATCGATATTGTTGACCCTAAACTTAATATTTACTAGTAAGACCAAGATATAGCTTGAAAATGGTTATGTGGCCGAACAGGGTATCAGAATAACCGGTAGACATGAGGCTTAAAGTAAATGATAGATCATTCCTTCACTGTTCAATAAATGAACAATTATATGCGTTTCGAAGATTAGCATATAATTACTATCTATTCGTAACATAAGAGAATTCCTTTGATCGACGCTTGTGTCACCAGGTGTTGAATGCGTATATATTGGTGTAGAGGTCTTTTTGTCTCCAGTCTCGGTCGAAACTCCACGATGTCCACACAAGTATTGTTTTTAAATGTATATTCTCTAAATCTTGTAATGCAGTTTTATAGATCTTGTAAGTCAGTTGCCTTTTGACAATGTGTTGTAAGGGGGGAATTGTGTAAATAAAAGTGGTGAGTCTTTCGAGGGTATACAGTACGCTCGTGGGGTGTGGCGATCACCGCATACCGCATATTATTGCTGTTGTGTATCATTTAATTATCAATTCTCCAAGTTCAGTATAGATTGAAGTGCTGTAAAGCTATTGACATCTAATAAATGGAATGTCACTTGACAAACGCGAGCGGGCGTAATTGAAGGCAATTAAGCCTGCTATGTCGGACGAGTTAGTATTTCCCCACTACAACCCTTCTTTCGGTTCAGTGGCTATGATGACCTTTTATATAGAACTCTGTAAAGCAAGGTAGATGAATGTTGCACTCCTTCCGTCGTACTTCAATCGTCAGAAATATATCACGGCTAGCTTTTGTAATCTGGTTTTGACTTGGGAGGGAATGGTTGAGTAATCCCTTAGCTCTGACCTGTTGTAGCGTACTTCCCCGGATTCGCCTTAGTTGTAAATAACTTTTATCTCATTAAGCAATTAATATTTTACTTGGAAAAAAGATTGACAGCAATGCCTAACACGAGGATGACAGTTTAGACCAGTATTTGCTATTCGACGCCAAAGAGAACCATATGGCGTTAATTTGAGTCTAGGGAATGTGACACAGTGACATTATACTCAGACTTGTGGATGAAAAGCTTAAGATGGGTCATAAATAATTTTAACGTGACAGAACAGCGCTTTATTATATACTTGAGAAAATAAACCCAAGTGGTGCAGGTGAATACATATCGAAGTATGAGTATAAGTGTTATCAATGAAATCAGCAGCTAGAGTAACGAAACTAATTCCTACAACGTCCATTTCTAAATTTCGTACAGAGGAAATTAAAATTTGCTAATTTCAATGATGATACATGCCAATGTTTAACAGAGCACATTTTTGATTAGCAAAGGCGTTTGTATATACTGGACATTTTACTGAAAATTTGTATTTTCTCCAAAGCATTGACTCTTTAGAAAGATATTATCAGCCATTAAAAAAATTAAATTGATGTAAGTAAACAATAGAAGAGATGCGCCAAATATTGAAAAGTGACGGTTTTACTTACGTTAATAAGACCTGAAAGAATTTAATCAAATAATATCCAAATAACATGAAAGCTAGCGGTGCTTCCAATACTTCAAGGGAATACTTTATTTCATAATGGAACAACATATACAAGTCAGGGAAATCTAAACTGATACACGGAAACATATTAATTGAAAAGGCTGTTATCTATATTTTACTGTACATGAATAGATTTTGTAACTAGAAGAGACTCATAAAAAGCATGTAAAATATATTGTGTTCTAATGGAATGAATTAAAGGAAACTATCCTTCCGTACAAAAATTACATTCAAGTTATTGGTGTTTTTTAATATGACAATAAACAGAAAACGTACGGTATCAAAACTGAAATTGTGTGAAGAAGATACTAAACGGAAATATTTATCCTATTGAAAACAGTTTTCACTGTATCTCTTTCTTTTGTTAAACTTACATAATTCTGAATGATTTTTAAATAACACCAATATAAATGAATTTGTCAAAGATCAATATGCTACGTATAGTCTAAATATAGACTATAATAGCCTTTTTATGTATATTAAGAGTCTAGCTTAGTGAATCAAAAATTCTTTTTCAATCATTTCAAACTGAAACAAAGTTCAACTTTAATGTTTGCATATCTGTTTAAAGTAGGCCGACAATTAGTTGAATATTATTCCATTTATTGATATATTTTATGATGAGATTATTATAATACATTTACCGACTCAGTTATATCAGAATGCCAAATCAGAATGACAAATACTGAAGAACGTATGTACCTAATGTTATCGAAGAAAATACTTTCGTTCACAAATAGTTAAAATGAATAAGAATACTGCTTATATACAATCAAGCATCAGGAATTCAGTTAATAATGGAGACTAGTGTCCACATCTGAGTGAGGTTGTAAAATGCGTATTACTCTTTTATCAAAGAGGCAAATGTTGATCTCGGGTGTTGAATTTATCGAAAATATTTTTCAAAGCCCCTGAGAGGTACATTATATATGATGGAAATAAAATTGAAATATAGGACTAGGTGTGCATTTAGGGATCCTACGAGTAGCGGAAAATGAAAATGTTGACATGATTCATACGGGCTGTAGTATGGGTATTAAAGTTCGAACAATTGCTCGGTTGAATTTTTATACAAGGTTACTTATCATACCTACAACAACCTTCACGTGAAAAAGAACACAAAACAGCACGGGCACTCACTTGCGGTGTCCATGTCTTAAATTGGTCTCAAAAGGAACATTGTTCTTAATACACCAAATATTTGACTCACAGACCAAGAGCCTATGCTAACTATACAAAAATCACTGATAACTACTATACGATTGCTTAGTTGTCGTACATTCAATCAATGTGAGAGAGAAAAGAATAGAACTGTGGCTACATACAGTTATAGAAAGTTTCCAGTCTAGTAGCTTAGCAACACAAGCAGCAAGATCGTAACGAGAATGACAAATGTGCCAAATTTACTACAGAGGCTCGCATATATGTGTAGGTCAAAATTAGCGATGCTCCAAAAATGTTGGCCACCGGAAAGACTCGATGACGTCATAAATTCAAAATGAACGCCATTATATTGCTTAAAAATGTTAAAATATGGTTTATTCAGACAATTTTCAATATTGTTTATGAATAAACTGACACAAACATTCGCCATTGTAAATAAAAGATTGAATTGATGAAATCAATTATTATGATTGCGTCATAAAGCCGAAATGGCCGACCAAATTAAAAATGTCAGACGTAATGTTTGTAGCTCACGTGTTTACACATGTACACATGTGAGCTTATGTCGCAGCGATGTCTTTCTGTCTTTCTGTGTCTATCTGTGTGTCTGTCTGTCTATGTGTATGTCTGTCTGTCTGTCTGTCTGTTGGCCAGAGATCTTAGAAACGGCCGATCAGATCAGAATTAAATCTGATACATAGATTCAGTTAGCAAATGGCAAGAACTGATTAGTTTTTGGTGTGTGTAGCTCGCATACTTTTTGCTCATTTGCATAATTAATGATTTTAGAAAAAAAACCCGGATATACATTGACAACGGCTACACACAATTTGATTAGATTTCTTACAAATGTTGATCACACCAGTATATGCCTGCCGTGAAAGGTATTAATCTGTGGTGAATATTGTTCATGATGTTGATGGAACGGGTTAGCATTTTCAGTTCATATCTGGTGTGTGTGGATTCTCCGGTAGGTGACTGGGTACCGCAAGTTGTGAGTTTTAACCCAATTGAAACCACCGTATTTACATTAACTCATGTGTGGGGCGTATTTCTCATCGCCTGTTCATGAATTTGCTTTGTCTCAGTGGAATGGAAATGTGAATCGTGTGTTAAACAGCGTGGCGTCGAGACGCTTCAGAGTAAATTTACTACCTTTCTGCGGACAAGTTCGTCCATATTTCAGAATTCACCAGTACGGTGATATTCTGAACATGTTCTACACTGTAAAAATAGCGGACGCTAGACGCGTCTTTACGCGTTCAAAATGTACGTGTCGGTGTTCAAATTTGAACGGCTAGTGTTCATATTGTTAACACTACTG
>LD346920.1:198273-215235 GCA_001465055.1 Ptychodera flava | reverse complement strand
ATGTATGTATGTATGTATGTATGTATGTATGTGTGTATGTATGTATGTATGTATGTATGTATGTATGTATGTATGTAAGTATGCATATATGTATGTGTGTGTATGTATGTATGTCTTGTCTTAGGACATGTTTCTTCTTGCTATAGGTTCTTTTATTTTAATACTTTTGACTATGATATGTATTGCCAATAAAGGTTTGTTATACCTTGCCGGGGCGTTCGTTGTTGACTTTGTCAAACATTAGGGGAACGCTCCATTAACTTAGAAGTACCAGACTAACCCGAGTTGGTTATCAGAGGATTTATTTCTATGTCAACATATGCGAACAGATTATCTTTTAGTGTAAACAAAACATTAGCACTGCCGGATCTACTTTTAGCATGGCCAACGCCAGTCGGTGCCTGACTTGATGACGCCCCCCCCCCCCCTGTCCGGCACTCAGGATTTCCGACCAGCGTTAAAAGTGCCGTCCAGCACTAAAACGTACATCTTTGAATTTCAGTTCAGACTCAATGAGTGGCATTGCGGAAAGGTGCATGCAATGCAATGAAAGTCACGGGCAAACTTTGGTGTCAACGGATCCAGTCTTTGAATTATCAATGAACACTGAGTCTCACTTATTTTTCTGGTCAAAGAGCCAAAGGCTACTTGTCCATCGCAACAAGCCCCTCTGTTTGCAGCGTGTTCATTTTTAGCCCGATGCCGGCCAAATTGACCGGCTACTTCCGTATTTTGGCCGGCTACCTTTCAGCAATGTTTCGCTCTCTAGCCCCGAAATTCTGGTTTTGATAATAATATTTCGATATTTTTGTTGTCTTGCAAGCCGGAGATAACATTTTATAAGTGCCGATGTGGTTATATGTAGTCTAGCAATTTACGCGGTGAACTTGTTGCTATCTACACTGTAAAGTTAAGTGTTAAAGGATAGAACACCAATTAAACGCCTTTTTGTAACACTTTTTGAACGCGTCTAGACGTTCAGAAATTTAACACTACGTGTTCAACCAACGTTCAATTTTTGAACACACGTGTGCAGATTTTGAAGGCTACGTGTTCATCAGACATTATATTGAACACCATGGTGTTCCATATCAGAATACTCGTTGCACATGAAAATAGTTCAAAAAATTGAACGCATTTACGCGTTCAAAGGGCTGTAACACTTTTTGAACGCATGGACGCCGTTCAATGATAAGTGTGTTAAAGGCTAGAACACATGATGCACGCTTGTTGAACACCTTTATTTTTGGGCGTTCAGGGGATGTTCAAGCCTGGAAATAACATTACAGACCACTGATATTCAGTAAAATTATTTTATTCTAAAAATACACAAAACATTTTTAGAGTAAAATACAATAATTTATTGTAAAATGGGCAAATAAACATTGCCACTTTGTATGTAAAGTTTGTCAGAGGAAACTACCAACGGTGTTAACACCCTCCTATCAAAAACATAAGCAATAAAAAATCCCCATAAACACTGTAGATCGCTTTAAAAAATATGAACAAAGTAATGACAAAACTGGTTTTATTTAAATATTGTGGATTACATTTATGTTCATACTTGTTTAAAACGTACAAAAGTCATCTTTAAAAGCTCACAATTTGGCTTACTTTTTGTGTTGAAAACACGTACATGTATGAAATGCATACTCCATTTTTGAAAGATGGCTTCTTAAAGACATTTCCTCTTGTATAGACAATTGTAAATTTTGAAGAAAAAAAAGTTAGTCAAGGCTTCTCTAGTGCACATGGTATATAGTTGTCCACACTAAAGTAAAGACAACATATCAAGTTGTCAAAGTGTCACAGCAAGGCACAATATGCAGAAAGTGGGGAAAGTGGGTCCTTGGCAGGATAAAACCTATTTCCTTGTCCAACGAAGTCCTTCATAAACAAAAAGTTTTGCTTGTCTGTAATATCTTTAAATAAACCCTGAAATAAATCGGTGACATTTCAAAAATCTACTTCTCAGAAATTAAAAACATAATCGTAAAGCTATTTCAAATTCTGGTGTACTTTGCTATTAATTTTAATACAATTTTTTTTTTACCAAAAATGGTAAGAATCGCCCCGCCCTTAAAATAAAAGAAAACGTAGATTTCATCTTAACTTGAATATATCACATTCTGGTAATCCCTAAAAATATTAAAAATATCTGAAATGTCTTTAATGTCTCAAAAATAAAAAGTTGCAAATTTCTCCATAATTTGAACAATCTGAAAAAGGCTATCAGGAAAGATCTTTGTCCTAAATATTAAATTAGTAGTTTAAAGAAGATTTTTTAACGTTTTTTGACCAAAAATGACAAAAAATGCCATGAAATATAAAAATTTGAATATTTCATGACAGTTAGCACAAATTTGACTACGGTCAGTATTAGGGACATGTTTACCAAATATTGAAGACGTCAGTAAAAGAGAAGAAGATTTTTACCCAAAAAATAGCAAAATCAGCCTCAAAAACATAAATTTGCATATTTCATCATAATTTAAACAAATCCGATTAGGGTAATCCCTTGGAACCTGTAATTCAAATATTAAAGGATTTGTACAGGCTGTTTTCAAGAAAAACCTTGTTATGTACAAATTTGAGTACAATGCTACACATCCACTTTTTAGCTGACAGCAAAGCTAAAAACCAGTTGCTAAGAACAAGAAACGCGTTGAGCTACAATACAAAATAATCTTAGGTTTGATAGCAGGCTGCGATCAACTAAATGTTACAGGGACATAAGCTTTTCAATACGTGAAGTTTCCTTCATCAGATGCAAGGGGGAATGAAAAATTAAAGCTGAAAGCGACAGAAAATTCAGAGTAAAAATGTTCACTCTGAATTACTGAATTTTCTGAAATTTTCACTCTGAATTTTCTGTCACTTTCTGCTGATGAGGGAGACTACACTTCTGTGAAAGCTTATTCTCCGGCAACATATAGTTGATCATAGCATGCTACCAAAGCTTAGATTAATTAAGAACACAAATACAGAAACTTATCAAAATTCAGTTACTGACCCTTGAAAGTTTAAATCTACATTAGAGATGAATTGGGGTTCTCAAGCTTGGTTCCAGACAGCTACCTCTTCTGTAACAACTCTTCGATTTTCAGTTAAGTCCACTTTTGTACATCCTGAAAATAATGCAACAATAGGTAATATGGCGAGATAAGATTTTCTATGAAAGACAATGGGCTGAGGGGAGCCTCTTTTCAATACTGTTTCAAAATATTTGCTTATTCTTGGCATCAACTGATTGAAATAAAAAAGCCAAACTCTCATATGCTGAAACAATACATTGTATACTCTACGATCATGTTTAATTGATGTTTTACATGCGATTGTGTCTACTGAAAGACATGTGTTAGCTGTGATTACGCAGCGGTACTATGCAAGGCGTATCGATCGCGCTCGGGTCAAGGGTTATCGCTAGAGTGTGTTGCGATGACCCTTGACCCGAGTGAGATCGATCGATAGCTATAGGCCATGGCCAAAAGTACCACTGCGTATTGACAGCTAGTTGTTGGTATACCAGCCACTGAAAGAAAAAAGGTTTCTTCACGTAGTTAAGCTATTTCATAGTACAATACCATAAATTTCAAAGGATAATAATACAGACGCTTCAAAATCTAAAACCTTTTACTATTTTGGAGAGAAAACTTACACTTTCTGGTCTTGTTTCCGCACGATCACGACTTCAGCGTGCGTTTACAAGAAAAATGTCGCAACTTCCGTTTTGATGCATCATGGGATAAGAAAAGGCACCAAACTTGAACACCAAGTGTTTAGAAGTAGAACGCCTCTTGCACGCCGATGTTGAAATTAAAACGTCCATGGTGGTTTTCTGATTGTCTTTTCAAATTTTCAAAATTTCAACCCGTAATAAACGTGTAAAATTGTTTTTTATACTTCCTTTTTTAGAAAAAACATGCTTTAAGCAATTGTAGACCGGAAATATTTTTCACTTAGTGTGAAATTTGTCATACCAAAATCCGTGTACGTATGCCGGACAGCGAGGCAGTAGTAAAGTTAATATAGCCATTGTAAAGTAAAAAACACAAAAGATTGTTAACTGTTTCAGAGTGTTGTAAAATTTCTGTGATGCTGAGTTTTTGAACACTTGAAGGAGATGGTTGTTAACACATCGTGTTCAGGCTTAGAACATCATTGTTAATTATATGAACACTAGTGTTAACAATGTGAACACTATCCGTTCAAATTTGAACACCGACATGTACATTTTGAACGCGTAAAGACGCGTGTAGCGTCCGCTATTTTTACAGTGTAGTATCAGCCTGTATTAATGCGATCTGCGAATGTGTACTGTACCGGGAATATCTCTCGAGGTCAACCTTGCTTTCCCGACTACAGCCCAAATTATTCCGGATCACATCGGGTATAGCTTACCATTGGACTGACGTTACGCCCACGAATAGCCGACCATTTCCGAATAAAGCCGACGTTTGTTTCTCTCAAACGCGAAAGAGAAGAAAGTCTCAAACGCGGAAGAGAAAGTCGACGCTTGAGAGCTTTGGTTTTCTGCGTAAGAGTCGGGCCTTGTCTGATGTGTTTGGTAGGTAAGGTTTTTGATCAAATGTAAAGTGACCAAAAGTTACTGAGTCTCATTTTTCATACACGCCACGTCAATCCATCCATGGTCGATAATAGTGTCAATATTCAAGTCGATCGACATCGCGTTTTGTGGAGGGGCCATGATTAAGAGGAAGGAAAAGTCTACGCTTGAAAACTTTGATTTTCTGCGTAAGAGTAGGACTTGGTCTGTTGGTTGCCGGAGGTTTTAGATCAAATCTAAATAAACAAACAATTACTTGGTCTCATTTTTCATACTTTCGAAACGCTACGTCGATCACAGTGTCAAATTTCAGGTCGACCGATATTGCATTGTGTGTAAGATTACTGTGTCACAATCGACTAGTCGACTGCAGGTGCGTTGTACACATACGTAATATGTAAGAGTGGCCATACTGTTTACAAACGGATCCGGCTAGCAATTCATTGATTTCGCTCTACAGGAGATGTCATGTTACACCATACGCGCAGCTCTTGGAGTCCTTACTCCAACGTTACGTTGTTTGCATGTGCATGAAAAAGCTCGACACGAGGAAAGAACGTTCCATGCTGTTCTAATTACATTTGCATATATGATCAATGCGCGTTACTGAAGTGAAGCATCTGAAAATAGAAAACTTGAATGAAAATAAAAGAAGAACGATATTTTGTTTCACCATATTTCTAAAACTTAGTTTAGAGCCTAAATTAAAGAAGAAACTAGATTACTTGCGTTGAAAACAGGGTAGTTCACTTTTTCCTGTCAACATAGTTCCATGTGCAAGCATATGTGTGTGCCCGTGGTTTTGAGTGAGTCGTTACAGCCCTGACGTTCCTATCATAGCACCAGCTGGATAAGATAATCGCAACAATGGAACATTAACACCTTTGGAGATTAAAGTCTTCTGTTTGTCACCCGAATTGACAGGCAGCAACACGGGTTTCAGGCCTAGGTACCATCCAAGTTAATGGAGCCTTCCCGTAATGAGTTAATCCTGTGACAATCTTGTGACAGCGTCCACAGATTAGCAATTTACCCTTGCGTGCTTTGGCGAATTAGGCAATCAAACGCATTAGATAATAGACGCAGCACAGTGATAAAAGTTTTCATACGATATTCAAAGGGCAAATACGTGACACAGACGGAGAAAAAGAAATAGTTACAAAACCAGTTCTAACATAAGACAAAGAAAACAAGTGTTGGCGGTATAAATCTTTATTGGCAATATGTATCATACCATAGTAAGAAGAAACCTACGCTGAGACCAAGACACGCCTAGCCCCGCCCCTACCCCGGGGACGGACATTTGTATGAACCCCTATGGAGGAATCTGGTGATAAGGGACCGTGGTTGAATGTTGTTATCTCTTTATCCAATTTTGAGCCATATTGCAAACACACGCCGTGCAAAAAGGCGGATTGAAATACACATATTTCAGCGCGCGTTCGTATACGTTGTTTCTGTTTTCCCGTGGTCCATTCGAATTCCAGGTTTAACCAATCGGCTAGAGGTAAGCAAACATTTAACCCCGAGCCAGTTTCTACATACTTACAAGTGCGATCTTACTTTATATACTGTAACTTTTTGCGTTTTTGTCAGGGACATGCTGTATGGCTGTCCTTTTGTTCGAGTAAGGTTCATTATGGACATGTTTGTACATGTGAAACAGTAAGTGGCTGCGCCAGAAGATAGTGGAGTTTTGGCTTATGGAGGTACTAAACATCGACATTATAGGCTTAAATCTGTTCGTGAACAAACCGTTCTCCAGTTACTCAAGATATAATGAACTCAACGTACTGCAAACAATGCATGGTTCTAGAAGTTTTAATGTGTACATTCTTTTCATGATACAAGCCTTACCCTGTCGTGTGGGCTGATAACTTTACCGTCGATGTCTTTGTAAAGTATTTCAAACAAAACTGTTCATATCTATTAATTAACCCCTTATTTCCCCCGTAAGTTGTTTTTCTACTGTAGTACCTTTTACACGGTGACTTAGAACTGAATTGATCTATGATGCGATAAACTTAAAATTACATTCGATGTGACAAAAGCTATGCAAACTGAAAAAACTGGAAGGAATTCATGACAATCGCTTTCTTTACCACTGAGACACGAAAACTAAGTTTTTGAAAAGGCATAGAAGGTGAGGCAACGGATTCTACTATAGCCCATTCAACCTCTCAATAGCAGCACGCAATTTTCTTATCAAAATAGGGGCGTATTACTGTTGCACGCAAATACCAACAGCTGACTGTGACGTGAATCATGATGAGTAATGTTCTGAGAACGTTTAATAAAATGATGTAACTACGACTAAATTACTTGGCCTTGAATGGGGTTCTGTTTTCTTGTTTTTTGTTTGTTATATGGCTTCACGTATGCTTGAATCATCAGTCTTAAGTTTATTCGTTGACATTACTCCCCCCCCCCCCATGCATATACAAAAAAAAAAAGCATCAACATTGTTTACCCAAAATAAACTCCACGGAAAGGTTATCGAGTGGCATCTTTTAGCAGGTGATTAAATTTGTTCTGACTCGTCAATATGCTTTTAATGGTCATAACGGTAAGTTGTACTGATGGCGGTTTTGAAACGTTTGCTCCCTATCCGTCGATAACCGCTTAAATGATCTCAATTTTAGCGATACGGAGTGAAGGAAGGGAGGTCTGTGGTCATCAAGACAATTAATTAATATATTTACAATGTTATTGGGCCAAAACGTTACTCATCGAGCAAGTATCACAGGGGCACGATGCATTACACTTACAAACATGAAAGAAATAAGCTAGGGGTCGGGAAATCGGTTATTGTTGCTAGTTGTTCTGATCTGTGTCTCCTGTGGGAAACAATATGACATCATTCAAGGCACGTAAATCACCAGGTCCAAAAAACAAACAAACAAAACAACAACAACAGAACACTGATAAAATCAACTGTGCAATTTCGAACCACTAGTTAAGTTGTGGTACCAGGTGTACGGGATGAGTAGGCGTACCCTGCTAGCATGATACACCCGTCAAGATGAACTAAAGTGACAAAGAAGTTGTTATTCGGCTGGATGTCAAATTACTGTGTTGTGAGTCAAAGCTTGGAATACTGTCTCTCTTCATGTGAGTAACAGATTTGTCATATTTTGATATAAGATCTCCATATCTACCATAGAACTTCTTAAGTGATCCGGCCAACCTAATATGCGAAAATTCCTGTCTCACTAACTTTGAGATTAGAAAGCTGTGTCTCCCTTAAAAGTCTACATATGAATCACAAGTTCTAAAGCATCTCAGAAGTTGTGAAATGTATTCACCATAAACTGGACCTGAAACAATATTACCGGTTAAGCAGGGGAAATTAATGATTTCAAAATTAAAATCGTCCCTTACACACAGCTTAGTGTGCAATTTATTTTGTCTAATTTCAAAAAAAAAGATCAAGGTATGACGCTAAGCTCGCTTTTTCTGTTGTTTATCTTATATCTTATTCACCTGGATAAATGTGATGGAGGTAATTAGAAATACCAGGATTGTTCACACTAATCAGATCACAGATATATTAATTGGTGTTATTAACACATTCAAAAATACGAATACACAAATAAGTCTGCAAGAAGTGGTGCACAGTTTGTCCCAACAGGAATGCCTATAGTTTGCCTGAATGCCTTTCCAGCAAATGTGACATTTGTCAATTAGGAAGTGTAAAATCTTAAACTTTGCTTTCAGTATTTTTGCATTTGGCATCACTGTTGTTATTGAAATAGCCTGAGTTGTGATTCATAACCAGGTATTCATACCTGCGACTGCCGCTCTTGTGAAAGAAGGCTTGTTTAATCAACGATGACAACCTATAGTTTTAAGCTTGTTGTGTTGTATAGTGGTATACAGTGTAGAAAAATCAAATGCGTTGATTTAACTGCACATGCTGTTGTTTGTTCCATGTAATCATTCTTTACAATTTTTCAATATCCCTATCTGGTCAATCCCACTTGTTTCATAAACCTTGTCTCAATCACACAGAGTACAAAGCCAGATTTATGGTGTGCATAAAATTATAGTCCGAACAGTTGTGACAAGCGCTTTGTTGTACATCTGCTAGAACCAGCTATGAAACGTTTTTATGGATTCTTGTTGATTTTAGGGATCCAATATAGTCGAGGTACAACCTTGTCATCATTCGTCAGCTTGATGCTAATTCATTTAATACTGATGAATGATTCTTAGATAATTTCTCTTTAGATAGGGTTGAGAGACAATATGTGGTATTACTCTCACCTGCATTAATTTCCAGTAACACGATTGGAACTAATTTGGAATAACTGGATAGTGAAGAAATGTCTGTTTAATCTACAAATGTAAGCTCATCTGCTTTTCTTTTTAAGTTTCACACTTATTTTATGAGTAATTTGTAATATTGCAACATTCAGCTATACGGCACCTAGTAAATTTAAAAATATGAAGATGCAATTTTCCCAAATTAGTTCCAATCGTGTTCAATTCATTCATCAGACAATAAATGTAGTATTGCTTGTAGACAAAAATGATGATATCAGAAGCCTTGTCTGCAAGAACAACAACATATATTAAGGAATGCGTCTAGGCATGCACGTATGGTGGAATAATCAGAGGACGATGTAGTGTTGATGACATTGCTTGAAGAATAAGGATGTGAGAGGCGAGATTTAACTTTACCTCTGAATGTACGTTAACCAGTCAGAGAGACATGCTAGGTCTTCTTCTTCTTCTTCTAAACAGATTCACTTCTTTGCATAAGCCTCTGCAGCATCCATTTTGGAGGTCAAACTGGAACAGCTACCGCTGTTTATCATTTGTGACGACGTGTAGGTCACCGGTTATTATGTGAGTAAGGTTTGTAACAAACAGGAAGATGACATGCATGTAAATTCAAAACGCTTTAGCATCATTTTAGATTTCCCAGCGTTTTCAAAAAGTAATCACGTGACAAAGAAAATAAAGATTACAACAACAAAATGTTTGCCATCGTGTGTTGTACATTTAAGTAAATGGCATCATGCTTGTTTCTTTTATGATCACGATGTGTATGTGCAGGAAATACTGCAATTTTTGTACTTCTCCTTGGGGGTGCCATTTTATAACTGCAGCATCTGTTTATTATTTAATCTGTTAAAACGCGTAGGCACGGTCTTAGTCAGCCAGCAGTGATACTTCTATACATGTCTTTCAGTTAGCACATCCGTAGCTATCAGGGCTTTAAAGATCGGTAGCGAGGGCGTGGATGACAGCGATGACGAGTGCACGACATCTGTCGACAAGGCAACTCTCAGTGTAAACAGACAAAATGGCCGCCCCTCTCCGCTCCACACGACGATGAAGCGCGATTGAAATCTTGTGATATCGGTAATGATTTTAGTAACATATTGCACCACAAATGTTCTTTCCATGCGAATATTTGTAATCCCGGTATCTTTTCTCGTGGTATTTATTTAGATATGGAAGTACTAGTTTTGTCGAACGTGACGTTGAATTCTGAATACTATAGTTTATGAATGAAACCTGTTTATTCAGTTGTGTCCATATTTATGCACTGGGCGGAATAACAGTAAAGCCTGGAAATTTAAGATTCTTCGTGTAACTTTTGAAAATCTGAGCATGGGTATATGACAAATCGCTTATATACCTCAACAAGCGACGGTATACTACGATATTTTGACCAGTCCACGAGCGGTTGCGAGTGCATATAGTGAGTGAACTAGTCTAAACGTCGGAGTGGTATACCGTACGTCGTTGTGTGTTATTTGTTGCTATTCAAAGGTTATTACCACAGGCAAATGTTTGCTAGGTAGTCTGCTTATCGATTAATCAGCTACTCATTGCTGTGCCCTCCGACGCAATTCAAAGTCGGAGGGCACTATGAAGAGGGACTTTGGGCAGAGCAAGGAGTGGGCTATCGATCGATCAAGTAAACTATACCCAGCAAACATATCCTGTGTCGTACCAGAAGATTGTCATTTGTGTTGAGTCAGACAGAAGGCGAAGAATAGTGTCTGACGCAGCACAAATGATACAAATGCTGATACGACGAAGGAACAGGTAATATCGTAATAACGTCTATATAGAATTGTATCATACCAGTATAATCATGGCCCAAATACAGCGATGTGATTGGTGGAGACGCGAAAAGAACCATGGTATATCGCTGGCATACGCGCTAGCTCTAAGCTTTAGCAAAAATCCGTTTGTGACGTTCCACGCCGGCAATTCAATATACTGCTTTGATGTTATAGCAATAAATCACACCCACTTGCATATATGTCGTGAACTGGTCAAAATCTCGTGGTATACCGTCGCTAGGTGTGCTTTATTGCCTAAATACACCACACCTAACGACGTAGGCCTATACCGTTTCATGACGGTATATCGGTTTTGATCAGTTCACTCTGTACATGCACTCGTTATCGTTCGTGTACATATGTTGTGCCTGGACAGAATATCGTGGTATACCGTCGTTGGGTGATGTATATTGCTTTAACATTGGTTGTTGGTCATATATTATATCAAAGTACATTTGCATGAGCTGGTACTGGAAATAACAAGCTCGTAATCGTTCCTATGTAAAATAATTAGGATCTAACCCTTCTTTTAAAAAAGTCAGCGTAGGTGTTTTTGTTTTTGTTACAAATTTTTAATGTCGGCGACATCGCTTCGCAGGCGGGGAGCGGCAGCCATTTTTTTTATGTTGTTTAACAACAAACTGCTAATTTAGCTCGGGAAAACTCCAAAATTGATGACGTTTATCATGCATATCTCGACGTTTGTGCAATATCACGGCTGATATTTTACGGTGAACGTCACTAGGATGAAGCAATATGGGCATGGGTATATGATAAATGTATGCTATCATTCATCTGATTTAGGCCTAGGTCTGATTCACATTTGGATTCCGTTGCGCAACATGCCTGGGTACAGCAATGAAATATTAAATGAAGAGGACAGAGCTGATAAATTCCTGTGCTCCTCTTGTTCGATGCTCCTGAAAGACCCACAACAAAGCTTTTGCGGTCATCGGTTTTGTCTTAGCTGTGTACAAAGACTTCCCAGGTTGGTGTTCGCTTGTCCTTGTGATTGTTTCTAATTTTTCGAGTGCTTTTTAAGAATTAAAGACCTAGGACGGTCTTAACTTTTCCATGTACAGTTTTGCGTTTCCGATCCGAACAATCACCATGCCATTATTGAAAAAAGGTAAGTTTAGTGCAATCTGTAGTAAAACATTGCTGTATCTTGAGTAACATTCGATTATCGTGACTGGCTTATACTTAGTCACGTGGAATATTGAAAAAGTGATAAAACATGGATTGGGATGCTCTTGATAGCCTGATGAGGTGACCTTACTGACATAAATCAGATCAGTGTGCCTCTTTTCAACGCCTAACAAATTGTCCTGTGCGTAAAATCAATGTGAATACGACACGTAATTCCATTGGACGACATTACAGTACACATATAGGTTGAGTAAATACAATCAACGCTATGTCCATCCCTGGAAAATTTAGAGCAATTTTCGGCATTGCAATCGGAAAATGAAACCGTTCACAGCAGCGACTCTGCATGTGACTATTTTCTGCGCTGTGTTAGACCACTAACACTACGCATAGTTTAGGACACAAACATGTTGTTTTGTGTAATAAAATTTTTAACTCATACCTGGAAGGCAATATGGCAATTAGTTATCTGCCAAAAGCACCATCACCCGTGGATGCTGGCATGGGTTACTACAATGTATAAAAATCTCATATATAGCTATCACTGAATCACGTTGATGCTCTTCACTCGTTCAAAGCCATAGCACAAATACCTCAGAGCCATATTTCTTTTCAAAGAGGAAACAAAAATCCCCTCATACCGTATATTTTCAAAAAGCAGAGAATTTAAAGTTTAGTATGGTAGCAATATGTTTATCGAAGGATGAAAGAAGTACATAATTTGGGTAGAAAACCTCATGTTAGTATATATGATAATAATTGATTTAAGGCAACAACTTCACACTACCTTTAATTATGAAAATTATGATCTTATTTGAATGTATGTATGTACAAGAGACATTTTTGTTTTACATGATCTATTCCTACTCTTAAATGGCAGAGATTAAAAGACTGATATTCAATAAGTGATTGAAATTATGATATGACCAAATTGAAATGGCCCTGTGTAATAACTTACTAAACAAAATAGTCGGGTTTTTTATATAATAGTTAAAGAACAAATATTAAATTTCCCAATGATCAAGCCATAGTGTAGTTATAAATTTTTGAAAAGATGAAAACGAGAGAAAGGCCAGGAAATCGGGTGATCTGCATACATGTGGATATAGTTGGCGTTCTTTCTCACATGCATCCATATTTTAATATTGGTTTTAAAAATAACGAAAATTGGATGAATTTTTGCAATGCAAGTTCTTTTGATCATATTTTGCGTTGTGTTGTCTGCAACACCACCCTTAGGCGTTTCTTTCAAAGCCGGTATAAAACGCTGAGGATTTTTATTTATTTATTTATTTATTTATTTATTTATTTATTTATTTATTTATTTATTTATTTATTTAACATTGAAGGATTACCAATTTACGCGCTCAAATCGAGTTAAACTTACCCAATAAGGCTGTAATCTCCCATTGAGTCGAAATCAAACACAGATAATTAAAATCTGATAAGTGGTAAAAACGAAGAAGTTTAAAGGCGAAAAAATAAAATAATAAAGCATTAAAGAACAATATGTGGATGGATAGTTCATAATGTGTATAGTTGATGAGAGTCTCTCTCTCTCTCTCTCTCTCTCTCTCTCTCTCTCTCTCTCTCTCTCTCTCTGTTGAAAGGATAAACGATCAATATCAGTGTCCTGCATGTTCTAGAGAAGACTCTTCTGAAAGCAGCGTGTTTAACATCGATAAGGTAAAGTAACATTCTCAACAATTATCGTAATACGTTTGGTTGCTTCAAATACGTACGTTTAAGCATCTCATCATTATGACCTATTAACTCAAAATGTACATTCTTACTTCAAACAATACTTTAGAATCGAAGTCCATTTTGATCAACAGTCAATTATGAAATATTCGATAATCATTTAATTCATAAGTTTCTGATCAGACACCTTTCCCTGTTTGTTTTAGCTTTTTCCTGACAGAGCAATTTTTCGAGAGATGAAAGACTTAAGGACAAGATGCACGAACCTTGGATGCAGGTGGCATGGCGTATTTCGGCAATTTGAGGTGACTATGCCCTTTTCACTCATCGCCTATATTACCACATGGTTTGCCAAGGTGAAATTAGTTTTTAACTCTATGTCTACACATGCATTCGCCTAGTCAACTTCCTGGTTGCACGAGTAGAATTAATTTTGTTGACATCGAATTTCACTAACACTTGGTGTAAAGTTGACTGAAATATCCGTCATGCTAAGTTTTTCCAACTCTCGCTTCAAGAATTAGCCATAACATCGTCATGGTTAATTGAGTAAACAGAGATGTTCGCGTGGTAGAAACGATTGTAAAACAGCTTGTCCTACATCCTTCGGTGTGTGCATGCAGGAGCTTGCAAATATAAATTTGGAATAATGCACTGTACTGTAACTGCACATATTATATCCTAATCAGTAAATAATGTTGACTTTCACTCAGTTACATTTAGGCCAGTTGCACCATGATATGCAACGACTTATCTTTGAAAATGATTTTTTATATCTTTTTGTTCGCGGGGCCGAGCCTTTATGACCGATCAGCTCAGCAATTCGAATTTGAGCCGTTCGGTTATAAAGTAGGACTCTATTGTTTAATTGTCACACATTTTATTAATTACCGACCACAAGAAAAGGCAAATTGAAGGTTAAGAATCTACCAACGAGTTACGGATGGAAAGAGCTTAAGCTTGAGGTCCGACTCGGAGGAGTGATGAGTTCTTTATACTACGGCATTACGAAAACAGTCTCGAACACTATATTTGAAGTCACCAAAGGTCGGGTTAGGTCTCCATGGATCACCAATCCCGGCATGTGAAACACGTAGTCATTAGTGTAAAGTTATACTATTGAGGTGCTATCTCTTTGGTGATGGCATTTAATCTTCATTCAACAACTTAAAAACGTGATATGTCTACAGGAGCAAGATGTGAACAAAAGTCACTTTCTTCTTCTCGGCACACCTCACTAAGTCGCAGATGCAGATTTTGAGGTATCTCAGCCCCTAGCGAAAGGTCGCGTTGATTTGCTCCTTTAGTTCCCCGACTTCCATCTTTGTTGGTTACAGTGTGGTGAATTGTTGTCTCCCCGTGCATTTACACAATGATATTAAGTGAATATTGACACAGAGCACCAAAGCCTACGGTACCAGGCATTTTGCTGTAGGAGTGGGCACAGTGTACAGTCACAACCAACAGAGCATCTATAGCTCAAGGGCTAACTAAAAACAACCAGTCAGATCTAGCCAAAATTTGGTCTCTTTAAAAATGCTCGACCTACGGTATAGTTCCACCACATACAGGGCTGTGTCCGTTTACGAATAGCTGACATGCTATCATTTTCGTTTCCTTCAGGCTCACCATGAACGCTGCAAGCAGGAAGAAATTGAATGCACTTACTGTGGAAGTAAAGTCATCCGTGAAAAGGTGAGGGGCCATTTCAATCTTTTAGTGCAATCACAGTGATTTTTCGGTCAGTGAACACCTGGCACTTAGTTTTCTTTNNNTAACCAGTGACAAGCTGAAACTTTTGACAAAAGTCGTAGGATGGTATCGTTAGCATCTTCTTATCAATTATAAAAGTAGTGATCATGGTATAACTATGTAGATCCCGGGAATATTGTAAATTTACAAGTTTTTTAATGATAATTACTGTGCAAACGTAAGTGTTAACTTCACCGTATTGAATGCAGCGATCGTGTGTATTTGAATTTCAATTTGCTAGCAATTAAGCGAGATATTCGATAAGGACCATATATCGTTTTCCCAGAACTCGTCAACTTCCATATGGCACTAAGTAGTAATACTGTATACACTTCAGTTTAGACAGCAGTTGAGCGTTATCATGTTTATTACTGTTCATTGATCCTCCAGATGCAAGATCATACTGATTTGCTGAATGGTGATTGCCCAAAGAAAATGCAGCCATGCAAATTCTACGACATTGGATGCAAGACTCCAGTGAGTTAAACTGCATAGTGAGGGATTATACTATGCTTTCAGATAACTGTGTGTCTCTATGATGTATCAAGAAATAATATGTTTAAGCATACTTTTTGTTATAGTATGACGTAATCAGAATTTGTATGGTTTAAATATTGGTACACAGCTCAGAGCGATAGAATGGCTTTCGATTCTTTTAAGGGCGGGTACCTTATAAAACATCGGAATACAAATGTCCCCGGTTCTGCCTTGAGACAAATGCCCCTTGACTTCGGCTGTAGTTTGTGGACACATTTAAATAGAACAGCTGACTTTTATGGTATTTTAATTGGCCATTAAACGAACCACAGGACCAATTGACCCAATACGCTTTACCAAAATATATTTCCATTTGAAAGGTTGTTATAAAACGCTGTACAAAGTTTGATTTATGTTACAAATTTCTTCCTCTCTGACTACGTCGCAACACTCTTGAAATATCTTCTCATCTTTACAGGATTTCATAAGAGGAGATAGCGTACGATGTTTGTAGAAATATGACACTTGGCTTTAGAGAAGAGTCGTAAATCTTAGCGGAATTGTAACATTGCCCTTTATCTTGATCAATCTTACACACGCAGCTCTACTTCTTACCATCAGTTTCCACTTTTCAAATACATCATTATTTTCTTGAAATCTCCCTTCCCTCCCCCAGATCGAGATAGGAAAGGAAACCGAGCACAGCGCCCTCGCCGTCCTTGATCACATGCAATTGCTGCTTCAGGTCGTGAATAAATTGAAGCCATTCAGAGAAACCTTGGAGGAAAGCGAAGAAGAACGTCGTCAACTTACTATCACGGTTGAAGAACACGGTGGGAAATTAAACACCCTACAACAACATTTAGCCCGCATGGAGGATGACCTGAAAGATCTCCCTGATCGTGCAAGGTTACAGGTCACAGGAGGAGACATACAATCCCTGACACAGATGATGGATAGGCTCGGCAAAACGACCAGAGAGATTGAAAGTAGGAACGGTGTTCTTGAAACAAAAGTGTCAACTTACGAAGCGATTATCGCAGTCCTCAACGGGGAAGTCGAACGAAATGCAGACATGGTTCAGAAAGTGAAAAGTGATGAGAAGAAACTGAGGGACAATCTGGGAGCCATCGAGAAAAAGACAAAAGCCCAAGATCGCATCATCGCCCTGAAGGATGTCACATTAGCAGAGCAGGATTTACGTATTCAGTCATTGGAGATGGCAAGCTATGA
>LD346920.1:176804-194366 GCA_001465055.1 Ptychodera flava | reverse complement strand
GAAAGGCGATGAAGACTTACTAGGCTAGTACTGAGTAAGCTTAGTAGACATTCTGTTGGCGATGCTTGACAAGCAATAATCACAAGAATACAAAATGATGGATAAAGCGTAATTATTTAGCTGATATATTGTTATGCAGAAACGAATAAAGTTACAAAGTCGATGCAAAACCCTGCTTCACAGGTGGCTTGCATTTACAACGTATTCGTGACTGATGATTTTCGAAATCAACTTGAACTACGAGGGCTATGATCTGGGCCCGTGTGAACTTTAAAGTAACTCGCTATTTCCATGTAACAATTTGATCATTCCGAGAAACATCTTGTCCGAGATTGCACGGCTTTGACCTCTACATGTACAAAATGGAGCGTATGGGAACGAGACTTTTCCGTACGAATGATGAACCACTGGCGAGTACAATGAGTTTGTTCGTGCCTACGAACAAATTGCTTTATCAGCAAGATCAGCTAAATTTATTTTCTGTACTCAAAAGCAGGCATACCTATGCTGTGCTTAGACAATTTAAGGTTACAAACAAGGCAGATTTAAAATGTTACAGAAAACCCGGTGCGGTGAATAAATATCGACCACGACGCATCATATTGACGATCAAATAAACTTACGTTTCTGAAATAGCAAATTAATAAAATATTATAGACTACGATATATCAATGAATTTTCTTCCACTTAAAACGTCGAGAACTTGGCAAGAAATAAGCACACACCGGTAAAGAAGGCGTAAATCATTGCGTCCTTCCTTGTTGTCTACTCAACATAGTCCACTATCACTACTTCGTAGTGCCATTGCTGTCGAAGTTGTAACTGTTCCTTCCCCATTGTTGCCAAAAAAATTTGTTAGTTGCCACCGCTATTTCCGCATCTTTTTTCATTCAAAGTTTCTTTCTTTGTCGATTTTGAAAGTTTCTTTACAGGTTGGGCAGACAAACTTTTGACAACCGACACAAAAAAGTGTTCATGATTTCCGCGATGATTGACAAGTTGACATCTACCATCGAGCCCATGAGGTTCAGGTGCCATGTGTGCCCAATGACTTGGCATCGGCGTGGGCAGATAGTCTTGTACACAGTTGGGTAAAGCGGGAGCGAGTGACGATCAAATGATGAATCACTGTCAAAAATTAGAAATATTTGTTCAGTGTTGCTTGTAAAAAGAATTTTTACAGCCGGTCGCATTATAACGGGCAATGGCGCATTATTTTGTTAATTTTCATGCTCCTACATCAACGGGATGACTTTAATTCACAACACATAATTAGGCCAAAAAAAAAATAGTTTGTTTCTCATCCTAGGCATCTTGCAAAAATGATGCGGTGACGCGTTTTTTTTTCTGCTACTTTTTTTTTATTCAACCATCAACAACAACGCGCTTACAACATGAGAACATAGGAATGCATGCAGAGATAAATGCACAGCAAATTTTTAGCATATCAACAGTGCTGCTTTTGACTATTAGTGCAGAATGCAGTTTTGATAGCTTTCAATGACATAGTGTACAGTTCTGAATGGAATGTTACAGCACTGTGTGATGTTCAATGTTCTGTCTAGTTCAGTTTTGTATATCATAAAATATTTGTGTTGCTTTGATATGATCTGAACAGTTTACTTTGTTCTTAGTTTTTTTTCATTTTTTTCGTTCCCTCTTGAGATGCAAAAAAAAAGGTTGGCGCAGCGGGTCTACATTGACGCGCGCGGGGATGAGAAACGAACTATTTATTTTTTTTGGCCTTAGAGTTCAGTTCCGGCACTGAAATCCAAGGGACCGTCGTCAAGCTGAGTCTTATCCGAACGTCTTGATCAAGTTTCCCTTGGATACAAGCTATGTACAATACTTCATTTATTTATCACAAAATTACGTACCGCTTCTTCGCCTTGACGATACGAACGTTTAGAAAGGCAGTTCGTCTCTGTGTTGTCTGCATGCTCTGAGCTGTCAGCTCTGAGATTTGAGTTTTAACTGAAGTAATTAGGTTTCATTCGGGGTTTTCATAAACCATTTTTTTTCAGGAAGTCCATCACAAATCATTATTTACATAAGTAAGTACTCAAGCCGTTAACATTAGATCTTACAAGAAGTTGTCCTGTAAATTAACCTGTATTGTATTTCACTTATTGTTGAATACATGATGGTCTTGCAAATGACGTAAGCTTAAGCTTTTCGTATAACCGTGCAGGTTTACAGGTTGACTGTTTTATTACCTTTATGGTTGATTTTATTACAATTGTGGTTAAAATTATACTTATGGAGATTACTACATTTATGGAGGTTACAGGCATTACTTCGACAACGAAAACATGTTATGAAAAACAAGAACTCTGTTCAAAAGGATATGGTTTAAAGAGCCTTTGTGTCATGACGAATACTGACCGGCCACGACCTTTAACCTTTCACACTAGGTTGAAAACGTCAACAGCTGTGACAGCAAGGACAACAAGAACCTTGCCCTTTTTACTAAAGGTCATCTTTGAATAGTGTGACGAAAGCATTCACAGGTTAGGCCAACATGCGCCGCATGTAACGTGTACTTCTATTAAAATGTGGTTGGCAAGAGCTACAATAACACAGTGGCTGCAGTGTGACAACCACATGGCAAATTTGCACACAATGATAATAATAAAATGGTAGAATTTACTGTACTCTTACCTGCAGCTGTTTTTGATCAGCTGTTAAAAGTAGTGCTTGCATTATCGATGGCCATCTATGACCACAGGCCTAGGTGTGAATAGGGTCTTGCAGTATATACCACCGCACTCTATGCAAATAAATTTCAGATCAGTTTTGTGGGGTTCTAGAACACTCGATGGGTATCCCTTCAATGCAGCAGTCGCCTGCACTCCAGATCTCAAACACGACATATCTCTTGTATACAAATATATCCAATACGAAGTTACACGCAACACGATACCCTACGACACTTCGGTCGATGTATACATCATATGTGTGACTGGATAAACTTTGTTCCCTTTGTACAGTCAGCGTCCACTAGATGAATTTTTGAGAATTCCTCATGATAAGTTTTACAAGGATGTTTGCGAGAAATCCTCAGATTTTGATCCACTCGATCGACGCAGCGTTTGACTCTCAAGTGGTGCAACTTCTACCGAACAGAAAAATATAAACAATTTACAGGGTCACAGGTCAGTCGGCAGCTGCCCTCAGGGGTTACGGCACTGATATATAACGTTGTTTTGAACGAGTCAAGAGGAAGTGAACAGCAAGACATATGAAGCTACCTTTGCCAATAGAGGGCGTTCATCACTAATGAGGCGCTTGCATGAGGCGCACGTTGTTATTCTTGGGTACGCTTGTCAATGTCGGTGAAATTTTTAACTGAAATGGTGAAATCGAAACAGAAATCACCGCATTTTACAGACAAAGGCAGATCAATTCAGTGTCAAGTATGACAAGCTTGGTGATACAACATTTAGCTAATTCGTACATTAGTAGACGCCTTTTACCTTTCAATTTAGCAAAACAAACACTACTGCCGGTAAAACACAGCTAACTGCATTAAAACATGTGCGTGAAACTGCTCTATTCACTTGCATACTGCTGGACTTTAATGTTTCACAACGCGCAAGGAAAAGTACAAACCGTTAGTGTAAGTACAGGCAAAAATAGATGAGTTCAAGGAAAACCGGCGATATCGTCAAACTGGTGGAGATCTGCAATTGCCGTAGTTTCTGCAATGCGATTATGGCAAAAAGCTAAATATATCAACTCTAGCACAACATTTACCGACGATTATTGCCTCAATTCTTCAGAAAGAACAGTCATACATTTTTAATTCAGATATCGTTACAGCCCTGGGGCTATTCTGAATGCTGATTATGTCGAATTTTGAGGTAAATAAACTCATATACTATCCTTTTGAAGCACACATATGTGTCGCTTGAAGTTGACATTAACGGTTGCCGATGATGATGTGATAACAGACTTTTGGGATGTATCAAACTATGATGATTTTGCATGTCTTTATTTAAATAAAAACTACGCCCCCACAGGTATGGAGGTATAAGCATCACTTTGGCGCACAACGTCAACCAATTTTGTGAACGCTACTGAAAATCATGGTTACAAGCAGGCGACATAATTAATAAGCTAGTCATCGGTGTCGCAAAGGAAATAAAAACGTTTGCATACACGAGGCAGATGACTTCAATAAGATTTTCATTATTTTCGGAACATTCGCGTGTAGTCCCCAATAATGCAATATATCATCAGTGATAATCTCGCATTATGACGTCATCAATGTTGTATTTCAGGGAGTTTCGCGATTAGTTTGGCTGGTTGGTGTTTCATATAATGAGAAACTATCACGAATACCATACAAACTTTCGAAACATCATCAAGTTTACAATATCATGAATCTGTTCGCGAATTACAAAATATTGCCTCTTCCTTTGCGATAACGTATGAATTTTGGGCGACCTTATTTGAACTGTCGACTTCAATCAGCACAACTTTGTTGTGAGATTCCAAAGTATGTCTAAAAGGGTTGTAAGGTTAAAGGGAAATAATAGCAATGAAGATTTGAAAGGTCAACATAAGTACTTCTCAAAGGATATACCAGGCAACACGCAAAGTAATAGTAAATCGTTACCAGTTTAATGGAACGGTTCTCTCACAATCTTTCGTAAGAATGTGGCTGTGCCTTCTATAGCAATTGCAAACATATGAATAACTATTTGGCCGAGTCCTAGCATGGTAAAGTCAATTAGTATCATTAGAACAACTACATGGCATTATGCTCGATTGACTCAAAGTCCACAGTGCTGACTTTTAAAATGGCAGCATCTTTTGTCCGAGTCATCAATAACATTCGGCTATGTTGACGAGTTGAACATGTGGCATTTCGCAATAATTTGGAAGTCGGATAAAAAAAACAAAACTGTATTTATAAAAATGACTGAAAATGCATCAACAGTTGCTCGTATATACGGAGCTCTTAACGAGGTAAAACTTACAATGCAAAGAATGAAATATCTTATATGCATATAGTCTGAGACATCTTGACGGTCATTTACTGATATCATTGCATTGTGATTTTTGTAATAGACATGTATGTACCCTCCCACTATTGAGATTGGAAACTATTTTGATGACCTGAATACAAACTTTGTACAACAAAAGAATGAAATATATTTACACAATGTATTATCAACAATTCTCCTATTCCCTTATAAAAGCATTGAATTGATATCTGTCAAAAAACGCCGTGTTTACTTAACATTTTTCAAAAATATAGACACCATTTGTTAAAGCCCCAGTAATGATAACTTTTTGTGATAATTTCATCATTTTATTTTGAATGTGTACCATAATTCCTTGTTCTTCTCCCCAAAAATGTTTATATACACAGTATCCAGCTTGTCAACTCAGCCCCATTGATGTAAACTGCACTGTTATTGTTGAAAAGTGACGTCATGGTCCGGACTACAATTCAAATGTAAACAATAAAAATGCATTTTACACATTTGAATGATAACTTTACAAGCTAAATAATGGGCGTTACGACATTCTTTGGGGAGTAGAATAAGAAGTTGCAATTGATATATGAAATAAAAATAATAAAAACATCATCGAAAGTTAGCATTATGAGGCTTTAAGTGAATACTTTACATATTCTATTTCTTTTCATTATGTATGATCTAATGTTGTTTGGCCGCATTAACTTCCTTTCCTTAGAGTTATAAATTATATCTATTTAACCTTTCCGTCGAATCCGGGAATATCACTGCTGTAAATATTTTCTTCCTCACTGAGGAAAAAAACGATTCTAAACGGAGGTAATCGTCGATGGAATTTTAAAATCGATTACCTTTATGCTATGACCATGCAAATATCATAATCAACTCTGAGATTTGACCCTGGCATTACAAATACAGAAAACTACGACAAAACTCTTGCTATGTTTTGAATGGGACGCAATGAGTGCAGAATCGTAATTTGAATTACTCCCTTATATGAGAGAAGTTAAAACATCAGAATTCTCATACTTTTTACTTAATCCCTCGATATGCAATGCAACACATCGTTTGCCTTTTAGGAATATTGCTATAATACTACCTTCTATATAAAAATACTAAGCGATCAACATTATGGAAAATCTTTCTTTTGTCATTGTTTGAAAGTGTTTTCATCATTTGAAAAGGTGGACATACTAGTAAAAAATGCTTACATTGTTTTGTGTCCGTACAAGTCAGACATACGATGATGTTCACTGTATTCACAGATAACAAAATCCTTATTAATCACTGCAACATGCTGTTTCGTCAGAGTTCCCATTGTTGCGTATATGTAGGTCAACCCTGCCTTTAAGTACACTTTGTTCAATCAAATAGACACTTACATATCTGTTGAATTGAGATGACCAATATTTTAATGTCTGCTGTGTCATATGTTGTACCTTACTACTAGTCGAAAAATGTAACACGACATCTTTATGTCGTCAGTTTGATATTTCACAGATTTATCGGCAGTTTCAATCTGCAGAAGTCAGCACATGGCACGCTTTCATTGGTATGTCCAATAACAGTTGAGAAAATAACGGTCCTCCAAGGTTATGTAGTGCATCGTCTCTCCTCCAGACCTTCAACTTACAGTCGACGTCTTCTCCGAAAAAAAAAGATCCAACTGCTTTAGAAAACTGGGTATGGATTCCTACCGACGACTCATCCAGATTGCAGCCAACTTGATGAAATCATTAAATGTGCATGGTAAAAGAGGAAGTTCGCATGATAGTTTTCAACGTCAATTTGTCTTCAATTTTAAAATCTTCGTGTCTCAAACTAATGGGCACATTGGTTTTGTAAGCTTTTCGGGACGACCTCATTTATATTTCTTATAGACGAAATGACGACATTCGCTCCCTTGAACATTTGAAAATTAAAATTTACACAATGATCATTGTTTTGAAAAGTATAATATTCCATGATATTTCATTGCAATCATAACATTATTGTTTTGTCGCCTTCTATCATGCTTTGTTGGCTTTCTGGTACTGTGGAAGCGGTCTTATTCATGATTTCCACACGACATGCTGTATTGCCTCACGCGAAAGATCAAATCGTTCGCAATCCTCCGATGCCTTAGATGTGGAAAATCAGATTCGCGATGATCCGTTGGGTTACATAACAACCGGCCCCCGTCTGTAAATGCTTTTGCGGTAGGTTTTGGTGCTTCACTCCGTCGGGACATACTCTCTGCAAGACGTCTACGGTTATAGTCGTCTATCGAACCAGCTACGGTCTCTTGGCAGCCAGTGGTCATCTAAATAAATAAATAAATAAATAAATAAATAAATAAATAAAGCGTAGCTAGGTAGGTAAAGTTAAGGTACGTAGGTAAGTATTACTTTTTATTTGTTATAGAGTAAATATTATAAATTAAATTGAGTGTACTCTTGTAGCCTACACGGCGACACATTTTGTTGGAGACTGATTGCTGTGCATGTGCAGAATAAAACCGACATTGGCGAGAACATCAACACAGACAATATAGACTACTGTGGCATTTCAAGTTTATTTGCGATAGCGAACCAACTACAGATTACAGTTTCTGGCTGGAAACCAAATGTGAACGCTTAATATGGACGATTTTCTATGGTCTCTTGAAACACGCTTGAGGCAACGGAATTAACAAAGCTTTCAACTCGCCATTTAGTGACATTTCTAAACACGTTGCGGTATGCGCTGTGTGAGTGCGCCATTACCGACCAGAAGGCGAAGTACTTTTGTATACAACGGGCAGGCTGAACTTCAAAATTTTCTTTTATTTCTACGTGCGAAACGATTTATTATCTTTTCTGCTATAACTTGTTCACGAAAGCTCAACACTTTAAGCCAACCTTGATAGTACAGAGCTCGAGTTTTGCATATTTTTCAGCAAAACCAAGGAATGAATCTGCTACGCCTGTGCAGTTTGCAGTTACGTCATCAGAAATCAGTTTGCCATCTCACTTTTAGTGATGAAGTGTTGTGTTGTGAATTTTCCAGAATCTCCGTAATGATTCATTCAATAAAGCAAAGATATTATCATCCTCCTATGAACGGCCATTGTGGAACAAGCCTGAGCGATGGAATGTTGTATGGGTAGGTTATACTGTAACAGACCATAATTTGATCAAGGTTTCTACGACGTCATATACTCAGACCAGACCTATAAACTTGCACGTGATCAGACGATGAGAAAAGCTCGAATTATGTCAACATGAATTAGTCAAACATGTATAGAAACATACATCATAATCTTTGAACCAAGCTGGTCAACAAACAATTTGGATTTACCACATTCAGAGTCTTCAAGCTGCCCTGCCGAAAATTAATTTTCAAAACAGTATCTTACAGGTATGAGCACAGGAAACCGCGTTTTAAAGATGACATATATGTGAGCGTAATTTAGACGATTTTAAGTTTCAATAAGGATTTTCAGATGACTCCATATAGCAACTACACTTTTGCTTCCTTTGAATCTGACATCATTGTCTCAAACGTGTGCAGTGCCCGGGGTTTGCGATTCCGTGTGATATGGCAGACTTCAGGGTTTGGGTTGGGCCATGGGGCAGAGCTAGCGTAGCCGGGGCCAACGGCAGCCGTGATAACGCTCATGTTGCCGTTGTATTACACAAAAATATCCGACTGGAGTGACTTGGTCGGAATAAAGGTGTCTATTAAACTAATTTGTAACCGCAAAGCAGCAACAGAGGAGATAAAAACAAACATTCGACAGTAATAACGTAGCAATCATACATTTATATACTTGTACAAACATCTTATATCACCAAAAAATTCTGAATGTCATTTATCACTAACACGCATAGTCGTTGTTTCCTTCCCCGCTGATAATAAAAGGTAGTTGTCGCGATTGTGAACGCTAGCAGACATACTGTGTGTATGTGCATGGAAATGACGTCACCGTATCGCCGCCGGAGATTAGCCTCGCGGTGGAGTGAGTTTGGTGAACATTTGCTCGATCGGTGTTATAATTAATATCTCAAAGTTCCCCAAGGTCTTACTTCACCACGAATTAGGCAGGAACTGTTTTTGTCTAACTGGTCGACTGAAAACAAATTTCAGGCCACAGTTTTATTAGTTCAACATCGCACACCATAATAAGATAAATGTGTAAATTTATTTACATTACATGTAAGCGAAGTTTGATCTTCAGCGCAGACGACACAGTGTTCGCTGTGAGTGAATTCATATCACATACCGCGTTACATGCAATGTCAGCTTCTATGTCAGTAAAATTGGTTAGGTAGTTTAGAAGTGAGTTTTGTTTCAAGATATTAATCGAATCGAGAAACACCCGAAGTCTGTTTAAGGTCACATATTTACGGTAAATTTGCTTCAGCCATTGCTTAAGACAATTTTTCTTTTAATTTCCAAAAAGTAGTCGATGCAGAATTTGCAGAAACGGTACCATAGTAAATTTGACAGGGTCATTCAGGAGTCCGTAAATTTGATTCTAGTTGGCGATGCATCAAAGTAAGGTACGGGAAATATGCTGAGCGTGTCCTGAGCTTGCGTCCACTGAGTGGAGCCGGGTGACCTTTGTACCCTCCCGATATACCGTACATTTTGCTTTTTATCTCCAAACATTGCAGATTGGGTTAATTGTTCCATTTCGCTGCACTCATCTGCCACATTTTCTATTTCTTATGTTCATGGCGGGAAAAGTGAAACAGCCCACACAACAATCGTTTTTTGAAGAGAAAGTACATTTTTGTAATTTGGAATTCACTATGCGGTAACGCACACAAAGAAGTTAATCTGTGACAGTGATAACTGATACCAATAATGTTAAGGTTAGCACACTGTGCGGTGCTTGACATCTCGATAAGTTTAATAGAGCCGTGTTGATCTTAACCGATATCAAAAAATTATGCTACCCTTAACATTATTGGTATCAGTCAGGATCAACACGGCTTTATTGAAATGTATCAGTAATAACTGATGTAAATGACCATGCTTACATAAAACTTCAAGTCATATTACAACGTACAGATTGCGGTTGTATGTTGAATCGCATAATAATATATCATACCTTATGATTCAAACGGATTCAGCGATTATTATATTTACGTATTGACGTTGGTTTCTCACCTTGCTGATCAAATGCTGTCCAAAGTATTAAACGCTAAGCAGAACCTGCTGCAATTCGACTCGGCGGCTCTATCTTGTAAACAGTCCATCGACCGAACCAGTGCAACCATAATCAATGGATCACAGTGTGTGGAGAGACGGTGATATGAAAATTAAACTTTCGGGAGGAAACAAAATGCAACAATGACGTCACAAATGCTTACGACCAATTGCAATCGATGGTACTTTACCGCCGGAGACTAACTACGTCCCGGCGGCCATGGTGTGGGATCAGTTTGTGAGTACCACAATTTTAGAAATCCATATTAAAGTTCCATGCATGGGTCTTATTTGACCATGAATTCGGCAAGCAGCCCCTTTTGTCTAAATTTTAAAGTTCCGATGAATTTCAGGCCACGTTTTAAGGTAGAATGCGCCTATGCGCCTCTCAAACGTTTCCAATTCTTTTCTGATCGACCACTTGTGGGGCTATTTTGAAGCCCTTGGAAAAAGAAAAATCTTCAACAATCTTAGTTTTATGTAAATAAAAAATGTTATTTTTCTTTCGAAATAACAAAGGGATGGCGGCTATTTTAGATTTCAAATATCGGTAAATCGTGAGTTATTTCTTTCCCGATTTCTATTATTAATTTTGAAAGAGAATGGTTGAAAGATTCCTTCAGGAAAGTTTAAGTCTTTCACTTTCGAGGCATATACTACTTAAATCAGTACTCTGTACCACAATTACATTGGTTTAATTTATTTTACATCTTAATGTTGCTCAAGATGTTCTTCTGCACATAGGACAGCATGCTCGTCATGAGTAGATTCAACGCCTATCGGTGAAAATTTCTTTTCAGGAAGATCGATTCCGTATTCTGAAGTGAGGTCAGCTATTGTCACTCAATAGGGCCGGGGAACGCCTTGAGTACTGCGTTAAAGTTCACCTCTTCAGGACTTTGATTCAGCCATAGACAGTAGAGGGGGGAATTCTTACCCCTCTACTGTCTATGATTCAGCTAATGCTTCAGACAATGAAAACTTGTATTATTTCTAAGTTAATCAAGCAATGCCAGACTTGTTGAACCGATCTTCTACGTGGCTTTGACAAAAGTCTCTCAGGAGACCATAAATTCGATTCTTAGCTATTCGTCGAAGTAAGAGTACTGGAATCGGCTGAGCCCGCCTGGGGTTTGCGGTTCAACGGCTGACTTTATGTCAGGTACTCCGCACAGTTCAAACGTTTGCCACTATCTTCAAACTCCTCATACTTGCCTAGAAAGCACCGCACATTGGGTTAATTGGTCCCATTTCGCTGTACACATCTGCCGCATATAAGTCATATTAGGCCTACATATGTAGGTTGTGGTTCTTGCACTCACTGTATAAGTATATTTCATATCTGTCTTTTCAAATTCAGCTCCCTTAGACCTTGCTGATCAAAGTGCTGTTGTCCTGAGTGAGCGCGTATAAACAGTCGGTAACCTGGTTTGATTGCATGCTAATTTGCACGCCTACTATACCAACTATTCCGCATAGGCTTGGCTACGCCGCGTTGGGCTAGGACTTCCCAATACACAATTTAATAGGGTTAAAAATAGGTTGCGACGTAGCGCACATGATGATACAATACACTACTTGACGCTTTTCTCATCCAGCACCAACCCCGCACTATTCATAGACAAAACGTCAAGCAGCCCTGCTTTGTTTGTCAATTTTCAGACCAAGTAAATATATTTTGTGACAAGTATTTATTTACAAACTTCAGGTAGCAGTGCCACTAACTTCGGCAGATTTACTAAGTATCTGGTAATAACAAATTTAATGTACTTCGCTCTCTCAACGACGCCTGCTTGTGTACTGTTTTTGAATGGGACCGGGAAACACGCATGTTGTGTTTCTCACGGGCCTTCGCCGCGTCGCACGACTGACGACACTCTGCTCTTCTATGCGACACACCGTGCGTTACATGGTGGCATTGTCCTATCGCCGCACATCTCGGACCATCTTCGGCTTTGCCACGACTCGCTATTAATACTACAATATACAATGTCATCTCAGTTTACATAATTTTTTTCGTTCAGACTAACAACCCTGTGGTATCATATAACGCAGCAATGAAGGGGCTGTCAAAGAAATTACAATTATTACACGCCTTCCATTTCGTTAATCGACAAATATATTGAGTAATAACAATGTCGAAAGCGACCCCTTCACAATCCACCGAGGAAGTTCTCGTGCTGTTTATATTGCAGCAGGGTTTTGATTACAAAGGGGCCAAAGTTAAATTTATCGGATGGTTAGTATAGCCCTCTGAAAAATTAGAGTCTCTTATTTAAGAAAGTATATATCTCATTTTCCTGAAAAATTGGAGTCCTTTATTTTAAGGAAGTATATATCTCATTAATATCAAAGAGCTTGATTAATGGAGCTAAAAATGTGGATATAGTACAAATGTGCACGCTACACTGAAAACATCGATTTTGAGCTTAACGACCGGAAGACTGAATATGACGTTTTAACGGCTATTCAATTGTTGTAAATGGGATAAGTGTGCAGACTTGTAAATACTGCTCATTTACTAGTAAAATGATTGTGGCATTTACTTTCACCTCACCTTATTACCGATGAGTCGACCTTAAATCCGTGTGTACGGGCCGGATTTCCCCGGCGTAGATGATTGACCACTTTGGAGACTACTGACCGTCAGCCTGCCAAGGAGTCGATATTTCAAAATATCGTGGGACACATGTCAATTCACCGCACGATTTCGACAAGACTGTGATTTTCTGGATAAAAATTTGCGATCTTCATTCATTGCATTGTCGTTTATCCTAAGGTGTGCGTCCGTATGAGTGTCACATAGAATTACTAGAAAGTTTGACAACCACGCTGTTCCATAGTGATTGCGATTGAACGTATGTCTGAATGTATACGAAAACTTTACTGCTCAATGGGTTTACATGACACTGAATAGGTGTGGGCGGTGTAATAAATTTATGAGTGTCAGGACATGTTTAATGTCTTCTGCGCATGCCGCACTTTGCACCAGCGCCGCGCCGCACCACAAGCAGGCTGTAAATGTAGTAACTGTCGTATTTGCAGCGATATCACTCATTCATCCCTCAAACCGTGTCATAATAGATATGGAGGTTGCAAAGGAAACCACATAAAAATTGATCTATTTTGACAGCGGATGACATCTCTCACGTGAACAGGTCATTGATGTTGTATATCCTGATTTCCAAAATACTGAGTGCACTGGAGTAGTCCAATAACGTTCAGTTACCTTTGGGATACACATTGTGTACTAAACTGCATGCACCGTTTCGCTTTATCTATCGATATGCGCTCTTATTTTCTGACGTGAATGATGATACGTGAAATCTAACGTTCATACAACCATGCAAATGTGGTATCTTGTTGAGAAGGTAACTTTGCATATTCGAGACGAAGAAACGAGAGATGAAATCAGTAATATCGTAATAGCGATAGCAAGATGACCATACCTGCACAGGAATAACCGGCTATATTACATGTAATTGTGATTGCAGCCCTGCGTATACAGCATACCGATGAATTCGAATATATCCGACTATTATTGAGCATGCAGGGTTTTCATTTCCTTACCTTGTCAATTGTAATGTGGTTGTCGCAAGCATTGACAGACGCCAAACGCTACTCTTGCTGGACCATGAAGCTTTGACTTGTCGACAGCCCAGTGAATAACATAACAACTGGAACACATGGTCTTTTGACACTGCGGCATGACGTCATACCCTGATCGCCGCCGGACTCCAGTGATGTGTATATAGGCCTACCATTGGTTTCTGTGTGCCACCATAACAATATTAAGGAAGTTTCACCGACCCATACGGCCAGCAGTACTTTTGGTTCATAACTTCCATTTTCGACGAATATCAGGCCCATATTTTTTTATTTAGCACAGAGCAACAGAATTGTACATGTATGTAATTCATTCACATTTAGCGTAGATCGAGTTGATTCGCCGCAACATCGAGTACCCCACTTCTCGCCCGAGGAGGACACGAGGTCAACGACTGCGCATGTCATGTCGTGTTTCTCGGTCGGTTTGTCATCGGATCGGGAAACACCCTGCGATTCGCGGGAGCTATGATACTAGTATCAGTATACTGTAGTATATGCAATGGCCCCGAGACAGAAAAACACTTTTGTTCCAACCCCATCTGCTTTTTGAATGCTGTTATTTTCAGTGGTAAAACTCCGCTTTTTGTTTAAGCAATCTTGTCAAACTTACTTGGTCAAAACACATTTTACCTTTCACCATAATTTTTACTTTCAAAAAGGCCCTTCTTCTAAATTTGAATCATTTTCACGATCAAAGTCATAATTTATATTGTGCTTGAACTCACAACCTTTGATAACAATTCATCCGGCATATACGACGTCCAGCTACCTCGGTTACAGTTTTTCTACCCCACTTGATGAGCGAACTGTCATTGGTTTTTCAAACCTCATAACAATCGATTTATATCAAGCAAAATTGCTACATAGTTAATTAACTATCAGACAATATCAATAACGGTAATTATTGGACCCTAAAGGCCGAGTTACGGTATAGGCAACTCGTGTTGCCTACCACGTTTCTCGTCACGTTGCTCAACGAGTTGCCTTGTGAAACTCCGAAATCAGATGTCCTGTAGCGATTATGAAGCTATAAACGAAAGCTCATTGTTGTCGCTTATAATATCATCGCACAAAATACCAGCTCTTACAAATTTGTCCACTGCGGTAATTTATTGATTTGGACAGCAGAAAACACTGTAAGGAATAGGGACAACCAAAGTACTTAAAGTAGGGCAAATAATATGGATTCGGAATGTTAGTAAACCAGAGCGGGGAATTTAATCCTACTTGATTTCTTTAAAATTGTGCTCCAAAGAAACTAAGAAAGATATAAAAAAATCTGAGATACACTTTTGAAGAGCGTTGTGACAGCTTGCATTCCAGAAAGTTTGAGTCAGATATTTTGAAGTATTGAGACAAAACATAGGGAAAACCTATTTTTGAAAGGTCATACAAATTACCTGTCCAATGGTGACACTGTTGTTACCAAAATGTTCCCCTATAATTAGGCTTTCAGAAAATGTATAATTTACTGGGGTCCTGAGCTTATTAACCACCAGAGAATTGTTAGATTAAAAAGGTCAATTTCGTGTCTTGGAACCTAAAGATCCTCTGCTCTTTGAAAATATAGAGTATGAGGGGTTTCATCTTTGATAATAAGTATTGCTTTAAAAATGTGTTTTGGTTAAGTGCAAAGCCACCTTAAAGACGTTAATGAAAAGTTCAAGTGACTCTTAGTAGTTACTGTTTTCAAACGGTTTACATTTTTTGGATCATGACTGAAGACGACGTCAATGATGAGAATCATATCTTCATAATGAGGAAATTGCATTTCCCAGCAGTTATCGTCAAAAGTGTCCGACAATCTATAATTACGAAACATTAGATAAATAGCAAAACAAATCCTTCAGACTTATCGAAAAAACAAAGGTATACGGAATTATCCATAAGCTACTCTCCAAGGCACTTGAATCAAGTGAGTTTAAGCTTTCATTAAAAATTTAACTGGATTGGAACTAATTTGGGATAATTGGATAATGAAGTAATATCGATTTCATCTGCAAATGTAAGCTCATCTGCTTTTCTTTTTAAGTTATAAACTTGTTTTTATGCGTAATTTGTAATATATTGCAACATTCAGCTATAGGGCACCTAACACTTTTGAGAAATTTGAACAATATGAAGATCCAATTCTCCATTAGTTCCAATTGTTTTATTATTTATCTAGAATTTGAAAGTAAAGTCGATTTCATGTGTATAAAGCTATTCACAAAAAGGTTACAGAGTAGTAGTTATTGTTTCTGCAGAAACTATCAGTGTCTTTAATTTCAGTAAATTCCGCTAGTACTGCATAAAATCTATCTGCCGTATTGCGTAAAGTCATCATCGAATTACTCTATCATAAGCAATGCATGTTATCTGTGTATAAAAGCTACATATGCTGAGAAATGTACAATGTTGAACAAACTCTTATATAGTTGGTTTCAAAATGTCGCCACCAAAACAAATATTATTTATCATATTTTAACACCACCAGGAAATATAATGGTACTTCCCAACAATATAAATGGAGACTTTGGTGACTTTGGCCGTTTTAACTATGATGAGATGTGCACACTGTATATGATTATACATTGGAGACTACGTTTTCAGTTTTGTCAAAACACTCTAAAAGAGCTTTCTATATGGCCTTCAAAGTTCGTTTGTAGGCGTCTTGGAATGATCTGATTCAAGTTTTTCATTTACTCTGGAATGTTCTTTTGAAGTTTGATCGGTATTCATTCATTTTCACTCCATTTACAGTATTCTCTGTGGTTAGAGTGTGCTGGATCCTTGGTTAACGGTATGTACATACTTATCGCATACACTTTAGTCGTTGACTATCCAAAATATCCCTGTGTTGGGCTGTATGACGTAGCAGATATCAAGATGAAAGTATTGTTTGCTAAAATGAAGATACAAAAGCGTTTAGGCAATGAACACGGAACAAGAGTGAAAACAGATATATTAAATCATATTGCTTGCCGACAAGATGACAAGAAAGGAGGTGGGATGTGTAAAGTAGGCTGTAGAAGTACCTTCCGCGTGAAAAAATCAAGATCATATATATTGATCTCAACAGTTTTGCGACTTTTCCGTGTTGACAATGTAAAATATCATTTCAGTCCTCCCAGATATCAACTAAATCCACCGTTTTGCCCAGTAATTCTACCCATGTAATGTCAGTTATTTCATGCTGCCATCATCCGTTTCACTTAACGTCCATCGTAATCATTTAGTCGCCTTCTTTTCCTCGGTGGACTCCCAAGTAGCAGCTCTTCCGCATTCCCAGTTTGGTAGTGTGGTGGGGCAAAGTCGTAATTGTCATTCGATGGATTGCATACCAAGCGACCCTTCTCCGTATAGAAAACTGTTGGTAGAGTCCCTTCCTGAATAGAGAAAGACAAAGCATATGAATACAATGTATTTGGTCATCAATTCATCATAATGATCGACTGTTCTACATGTTATGTAATTAGTTCACCAGCCATAACAGAGTTAACGTTGTCTACGCATGAGACTTGCCTGTGAGGAAATTTGGCCTCTCCACCTTATGTCTTGTCGGTGCCTTCTCTCTGTCAGCTGGCTGACGTTGTATCGAAGAATAGAACCGGTTCGACTCTCCTGACAAATAGTTGACATCTGTAACGAATTAATAAAGAAACAAATAAATGAATTGACAACAACAACAACAACAACAACAGCAACAACAACAACAACAACAACAACAACAACAATAATAATAATAACAAGGCAGTATTGCTGAAGGCAATGAGTACTTGGGCCGTGATAGAGTAATTTTGAGGACAAT
>LD346920.1:162560-173945 GCA_001465055.1 Ptychodera flava | reverse complement strand
TCCATTCAGTTAACATCATTACGCCATTTATTATGCCAAGAAAGATGAAGCCAATACATTTTGCCCTCCCTGGTCTCAGCCAGAAATGGTTATACCTTACAGTTTTATCCCACGGAATGAAAACAAATGTACTTGGGCTGAGGCCCAAGTACAATAATAATAATAATAATAATAATATGACAATAGGTTAAAGAACTACTAAATTCAGGCGTCACCTTCGGATGGAAGATGTGATGTGGGTATAGTGTCACTCTGTCTATGCGAACTTTACTGCCCCTAACTGCTCAAAATCTTACAAACCATATTAATAGCTTGTCTCTAGCCTCAATAACATGATTATTTTCGCTGCAGCTCGAAGGAATCGGTTAACGATTAGATCGTACGTTTACATTGGACTAACTGCAAACGGTTTTGCCACTAGTGGACAACTTTTAAGAAGAAGGTTCATGGTTCAAGAATACACAGGATACCCGTTATTGCGTTCAGGGCCTCTAGCCTATGCGCAGATAGGTTACACATTAGATATGGATAAATTGGTAGATACATACAAGCGTGAGTTGAAAGGACAGTTACTCGACAAAAAATGAAAACGAAACAAACTGTGATGGAAAATTGGACGACAAGGAAATGCCATTTTACAGGAGCTGCACGTGCGGCAGTGACGGCGTAGGGTATGTTCACTGTGGTGTGAGCATAGCATGGTCTGTATATACGTCTCGTGCTCGCTACATTTACTATCAGACTGAGTGTAACGCGTGAAACCACTGCTCACGGATACACCACTCATAGCTCTCTTCAGAACAATAGAAACACAAGTCCGAGGTCTGATTGACATGAGGTGCGTACATGCGTGTCATACCAGCTTACAATGTATCTGTTGTTGTAGTTTCCTGACACGATATGTCAGAATAAGCTGCATATGCATACGAGCAACAGGGGTGACCACAACTATACAAACATGCGCGCAAGCGATCCATCGCTTTTAGAAAAGAGATGAGTAATGGTGGTATCTGGTATCATAATAAAATTATTAGTTTAGAAAAGGCCAAAATCGTCGCTACATAAATATTCGCAGGAGCAATTCAATAACTGAGTAACTAAGTAATAAATAAACTGAGCGATAAATACTTGTGAACTGATAGCGCGCCATGGACAAGAAAGGCTCAAAGTCCGCCGAAGTGACTGACCTATATTCCGAAATAGCATTGCGATATAAATGAGTCTGTCAAAAGTTTCAAAATATTAACCAAAAGCGGGTGTCAGGCCTAAAGTGAAATTGCAAGCCAAGAAAGGAGAAACGACAGGTTACGCTAGTGTCTCCCCTCAACAGTATGCCACTTTCTTTTGTGCTTTACTCGAAGAAAAAACTCAAGCCGTATTGGTAAACTCGCTGAAACTGCGATGGTTTTATGAACGATACATGAGGATCAGGTCAGTGTTTTGAAGCACACATATTACTGAACTCGACAGTGAAGGACAAAAATGATCTTCCTTCGAGGAAGATCAATTTTGAAAATGGCGTTTTTAGTTTGCGGCAACTTTACTTACGTGAGAGACTATAGACAGAGCATGTGATATCATTTTTGTACGGGTTTATGAATAAAAAAGGGACACAATTGGTGTTATTTTCAGGGTCTCCGAGCCAATCAATAAAGTAAATTATTACATATGTACCACAGTTTACTCGCATCGAAGCGTGCGCGTACTACCGGTGTTTGCACTGTAGTGCAATACCAAAAACATTATGCCATTCCTTTATGTTAATGAGTATTTACCAATTTTGACCCGGAACTATTTATGTTTGTAAACACAAAAAATGTCGTCTGCAAGATTTCGTTTCACTTTGGTTCGATGCTCGTTATACTATGATATAAGTTATAGTAAAATGCACGACATTACCGATTACAAACTACGACAATGAAAATTGCATGTACTTATTATAGTGTGAGGATGATTTTTATTATCCGCAAGAGCAGTTTGTTTGTCAGTGAAGCCAAAACATTGACAACCGGCGACGTCCGTTTCTAGCTCAATGGTGGATACACGGTGGCCGCCGTACCACGGCGGCTATCATACATCGAAACACACGCAACTGCGGGCGCAGCGGAGCCAATTAAACAGTTAACATTTTCAGAGACGTTTTGCCAGACAGTAGTTTTCTCACCGGACATTCCCTGTTTACAATAGAATGTCACTTTTGCATGCAGTTTATTCTGTGCTTGTGTGTCCTACATGCTACTGATAACAGTGAGCGCTTGTGTGTGCCACGGTATCGCGGTAAACACTGAAATTTGATCGTTCGACAAGTTACATTTGCCGTATCGTACTCTTAAATTTCCCGTAAAAATCTTCAAACTGTTATTTGTATCGATCATTTAGGCCTAGATGAATTTCGAGCTCAACATGTAAAAAAATCAAAAGCAGTCCATGTTCAAAGTTCTCTTCGTTTGGCTATGGCATGTTGCTACGTTTGTGTACGTGTGAGCGATCGCAAGCAGAGTGCGAGCCCTTCGATGTTCCTCTTACGTCATCTTGATAAACAAGTAGACAATAGTTTACCCAATCAAAATAGAGGGTGTGGCGGCGTTGACCAATGAAAAGTGAAAGCTGATTCTATGCCTCATTACAGTGATGTCAATGTTATATAACTCCGCAGGGTCGCGCTGAAGCTTTGACAGACAAGTAGTAGCCTACGCACGACTAAATCGTCGATTCTCTCGATAAATGATGCAAATAAAAGACAGAACATATGTAATAATAACAGAACCCCATGGCCTGTGAATGCAAGCCGGCATACTAGTGGTATTTGCACTCGTGCTGCGGTGTATTCGGCTGTCCTTTCACTCGCTTCGCCCGTGAAAGGACTGCCGCCGAATACACCGCAGCACTCGTGCAAATACCGCTAGTACGGCGCGCTTGCACTCACCGGCCATGGGGTTCTGTGATTATACAACTATCATCGAGAACAATAGAATTTAGAGTGCGCTAAAAAAGCCGTACGGAACGCCCGTTCCGTAACACGTACGGTTTCAAGGCGCCCCGTTCCCTGCGGCTGCGCGTTCACTGTAGAACGGTTTCAAGGGACCCCTTGGACGAGTGCCAGAACAAGTCTCGCGCGCGATGTGTGTAGTACACACACTCCAAAACTTGCAGAAGCGCGTCCGAGGTAGCATTCCACACTGGCGCGATAAAATCGGAAGAAAAATTGTTGACACTGCACGAAAACGGTCACTACTCCGACATTTTGATGCCCCGATCAGGAATGTAAGATGTATAATAATAAGGTTACGAAAATACCGCAAAGGATGCACGAGGACATTGGCGCCGCGCATCGCCCTCCGCTTCGCGTCGGGCGATACGCTGCGCCAATGTCCTCGTGCATCCTTTGCGTTATTTTCATAATAACCTCATAATATTCCACACGAAGATAGCTTGGGAAATTGTAATATCGAAGGAGAGGAATATCACGGACTCAAATCGACCATCAATTTCTTTGTAGCAGTTCAACACACAGTTTACAAATGGCTCAAGTCATTTTTCAGCATTTAATCCTTCTTCGTGTACAGTTTTGTGTGAATCGTCAGCAAACTTTGCTCGAGTTTTATTCGTTAGTCATACATTGGTACAGTGTTCTACATTCACGACGCGTGTGTGTACACAACATAGAATACCTGTACACCGTGACTACCGCCGTGCTTTCAATACCGACAGAAAAACAATATTGATTGATGCACAGGGCAATACGATTCTTGCTGTCTCAATGCCAATCTGTGTCCTCGAACTCGTTATGACATAAGTTACAAAGAGTGAGCAGAAAAATGCAACAGTTTTAGTGTATGTAGGTGCGTTCCTTTCTTTGAATTCTCGACATTTCGACATCTTTCAGGTTCACCGGCGATCCTGAGCGACTCTACACTCTCAACAACAAAGCCGGGACAGATAGTAACAACGGCATGTAGCTAGCCTAGGCGGTCACCGGGCAGCCCCGACAACCCGCCGAGAAACGTATATTATATTTCTATATATTTCTTATGTTAATAATCAAAAGTTAAAGCTCATATAATCTACGATGTGTCGTGCGAGGACAAAAGAGCATTACGATTATAAATAAGAAAAAAAATCACTTAATAGTACATGTACAAGTACACTGTAATATGGAGTACATGTTGTTTACCGTAGTACTGCATGTATACACATAGTGGCGTGTTTAACGTAGAGTTGACATTCCTATACAGGACAAAATAAAGGAGTATATACATTGCTTTCCTTTCCTTACCTTTCCGGACATAATGGATATGCGTACAGTCAGTTTCACATGTAACACTGACGAGAACAAAAGCGGTTCGAGAATTTACCATAAACTAGCATATAGACAATTCAGGAACCAATGTTACCATTTCGTCGATGCAGCTAGATCATAACACGTGGATCTCCACTATACAGAGAGAGGGTGAGTCAGAGCCAAGCGTACACTCCCACTTCTTGCACATGTACTGATTTTATGATTGTTTGTATACGTCGTATTCTGGAAAGCCAGCCCAGCTCCGGCGGCAAGAATGTTCGGTTTCAGAGTGTGTGTTTGGATCTGTGCCGGGAACCCGGCTAAAGGTAATATACCATGTCTCGGTTCGGGCTTCTACATCCGTTACGCGTGTGCACAACACAGAATATACCTCTACACAGCGCGGTGTAACTTTCACGAATCTTTTTATTGAGAGGTCCAATGTGGGCACGATATCGCTGGAGCAATAGTAATGCATGTGATACATTGCTAGCTGTCAAATTCAGTAATGCCAATCTGGGCCCTCGAACTCGTTATGATATCAAGTCCACAAGAAAAAATGAAGCAGTTACATTTGTAAGTTCATTCGTTTCCTCTGAATGGCTTAGTTATGTCAGAGGTGCACCTGCGATCTTGAGCGATTCCGCTCCCAAAAGCCCGGCAGGGGCAGAGAACGCAAACTAAGGCATCGGACAGGCAGTAATTATAAGTCCGGTAGGTCACCGGACTGTCCTATCCACCCGGTACAAATGCATTTACTTGTGTTTCTTTACATTCAAGTTTCTGTTGTAATACTAAAAGGTTACAGCTTACATTACCTATGAATATGTCATTTGTTGATAAAAGAGCATCAGGACTTTTAAATGAAAAAAATCACTAATTAATTGAAGTAAGATATACATTAAGTGATAACGACTGTTACAACCGTAGCACACTAAGCATGCATGCACATTTCAAGTTATAGTAGCACACGTACATGTAGGTGCCAGTCTTTCCTTGTACGTTTGCAAACCATTGAGTTGAAATTCCTATACAGAGGACAAAGTAAAAGCGCACATACATGTTTCCTTACCTTTCCGGACATAATTAACCGGCGTTCAGTCACAGATTCACATGTACCGCTGACAAACACCGAAGCGTTTTGAGGATTTACCATTAGCTCGTAAGTATAGTATAGACAACTCAGGAGCCAATGTTACAGATGCGTCGATACAGCTGGATCATAACATGTACATCTCCACTATACCGAGAGAAGGCGAGTCGAGCGTGCACTACTCTAGTACTGCCGCTGCAGCGCGCTGCTGTTTGCCGTTATACATGTGTCACGCCAAGAACATGAAGAAAGCCAACTTCTCCAATTAACAATGGTCCGGCGGCATGATCCGGCGGATGACTGGTTTCATGTGCGCGTGGTACATCGGGCAGTGTGATGAGTGCTCATATACCAGAATGAAGAATTTCACTTCTGAATGTAAAGCCAGCACCGTATTACTATTATTGTTCCGGCGATATCGCCCGTACGTTCAATGCTCAATAGGAAGCACAGAAATCACGGTGTACATGTGCACTTTATCAGTCTATGGAAAGCTCTGACGTCAGACTTCGATCTGAAAATAATGGGGCATTCAATGACCTACGTTCGACCCACACTTGATCTACTATTCCTACTACGGTATGGTAGTATCTCGTCGACAAGCGCGTGTAAAAAGATATGATCTTCTTTGAGTTTAGTCTTCAGAAATATAACATGTATTTATCATATTTAAATTCGCTAGTGAACAATTTGTTTACTTGTTTGTCTAGAGACTACTTTTACTCTGAATTTGTGCCAATGCAAATCGTTCTCGCAGTTTTCAGGACACGGAATGGTTTATCATTTTCCATACCAGGGCTCGAAATTAACTTTTATCCCTGGTAGTCCACTTTGGCTACCATTTTCTGAAGTTGGTAGTCCAGGTACCATGGCTGCATATTATAGTTTAGGGATTTGTTTTCATTAACAAGAGAAGAAAAAAAAAAAAAATTATTTTTCAAGATTCTGCATGAAGTGAATTTGTTAGTCATCTGATGTGAATACTTGCACACCTTTATTACACAAAGGAAACTGGTATAATTGACGACAGTGACACTAAAAAGTTTGGTGACCTATCATTGTATTGACAACCCGTTTCATTCTCAGAGTTGCATGCCAATTTTGATCGATAGTCGTCATGGCAATGACCACCACCTTCTCCGCAGGGCTAAAACAGACCATTGGCTTTCTGTAGTATATATAGGGAGGAGTTTGTGATTGATACATTTTGATCAAAATGCAATGAGAATACGTTTTCATTGGCCATCATTTTCTGTGCCTGTCATCCAAGTACATCAGTTAAAATATTGAAACTTTGTTGCAGAGTTCCATGGCAAGGTCATCTTTGTAATTTGCAAAACAAAGTCATAGTCTAGTCTTACTGTGTCCAGCTGGGTTTGACTACATTTAGCTCGTCGAGAAGAGAAAGACCGGACATGGCACGCCAAGTACTGACTGAATTTTATGTCCCAAGCTTTGGTAGTCCATGCGGGCTACCATTTCATGGACTTTGGTGGCCCAAGGCAAAAGTTGGTAGTCTGTGGACGCGGGACTACCGCTAATTTCGAGCCCTGCATACATTTAAACTTCCACACAAGGTACCTGTTTATTGGCTGTCATTGGCTAGTGCACAACGTGTTTTCCTCTTGTATATTCTAAAGCTGCTATCCTGATCTACGGCATCGGCAATTACAGAGAACGCCACATTAACCCGTCAAGCCATTTAGCAAAATGCCTCGTAAAACAGAGAGTCATTTGGCCAGATAAGAAGTAAATTGGCGGTCAACTTCAGTGGTCTGTTACAGCGATTGTAATACAAAAGTCATCATGATGCATGGTGATAATTGTACGGGGGGCGCCATATTGATTTGTACCGAGTAACACGTTAATTTCAACGCTCGTGAATTGCAATCGAGTTATTAAGCCAGAAGCGGCTTATCACACCTACAGAAGTCTAAGACTGTCTTTATAAACAAGGTGAAGTCATGGGTATCAGTATCCAACTTTGGCGAGGGCGTATTGGCGGGTTTTTTCAACCAAAATCCTGGAGGTGTGTCGTCGTCCACGGCAATACTGAGACAAAGCATGTTGTATGGCCACCTGCACTGGACATTCTATCCAGAGCTACTGCGACCTTCTTTGTGATTGAACTTACATTTCTACTGGGTCATCTACTCTCACAGCAAAACATCTCCAAGATATTTAACCTATCAGTCTATGAAGGAACAACCGAAGTGTTAGAAAACGTAAGTTTTGTTTCGTTCGACTTTCGTTCCGTTACCAGTTCAACGAGCTTTACAAAGTATGTTGGTCTACAAAGCAATGTCCACGTATGCATTCCGTTACTGCTAGCCATGTGCGGAGACATCGAACTGAACCCCGGCCCTAGGTCATTACGACATACGAAAATTACTGAGTGGACAAATCAAAGTGACGATAAAGCTACTGATACTGGTTCTGATGCTGCAAGTGACTCAGGAGCGGCAAGTGAAGTTGGTCTAAATGACATTATGCGTGAAATAAGAGATTTGAAAACTGATCTAAAACAGCAGTTCGACAAGTCTGTAAATGAAATGTATGGTAGAGTAGAAGAGTTGAAAGAAGAAGTTACCACGTTAAGAAATGAACTGAAACAAAATCATCGAGATTTTGCGGGACTGGCCGAACAAAAAAAAATTGAGAGAGATTGTGTAAATGGTTTATCTCGCGAACTTGATGACATGAAAGGCCGAATGAAGCGAGACAATTTGATATTTTTCAACGTCGACCAGGCAAGTAATGAAACGTGGGAAGAATCAGAAAATAAAGTCAAGGCAGTAATATCAGAGCAACTTGGGCTTAATGGTGAACACTTCGAATTTGACAGAGTCCATCGACTGACTAATGCAAAATCACACCCTCAACCAATAATCGCTAAGTTTGCACGCTACAAGCAGAGGGACCTGGTTCTGCAACGAGCAAGATCCGCATTGAAGAATTCAACACTTAGAATTTCGGAAGATTTTTCACCAAAGACACGGGAAACGAGGAAAAAGCTTGGTCCATTTCTGAAAAAGGCGAGAGAAGAAGGAAAGCGGGCTTTTTTGAACTACGACAAGCTCAAGATTGAAGGAACATTGTACATATTTGATGACTTGCTCAATGATATCCGTGCTATAGGTAGCAGTCGACGCTAGGGGTCAGGCCAAGGCCAACGTATAACACCTGAACATGACACAGTCACTATACAGCAAAATGTAAACGATCATTCGAGTAACGATGACATTGCATTTCTTTGTTGGAACATTAATGGTTTGAGTACCAAGTTTATAGATAGAGATTTTTTGTCTTATATAGATCTAGAAACTGTATCTTATTTCAATTACCTGGGAATTTCTTTATCTTGTACTGGACTTTGGTCTCATGCCCAGGAAAACTTAGCAAAACAAGCAAAGAAGGCAATTTTCAATGTCAAAAGACGTTTAAGTGAGTTTAAAAATGTGGATGTTGACATTGCGTTGCGTATCTTCGATTGTAAGATTTTGCCAATACTCATGTATGGTTGTGAAATCTGGGGGTTTCATGAGGGTAATGATGTTGAAAAGGTACACCTTTCATTTTGTAAGTATATTCTGCAAGTGAGTTATTCAACATGTAATGCCGCTGTCCTAGGTGAGCTTGGACGTCATTCTCTAAGAACCCTTCGATTATCACGGATAATTAAATACTGGATAAAACTCATTCACTGTGATGATACTAGATACATCAAACAATGCTATAATTATCAATTTGAAATGTCCTCGAAGGGTTATATGTGTTGGGCAAAACATGTCAAAGATATTTTGTTCGCTTTTGGTTTTGGTATTATTTGGGAATCACAGAATGTAGGGAATGAGTCTGTATTTCTTCATGATTTCAAACAACGATGTAAAGACATAGGATCACAACAATGGAAAATGAACCTGGAAACGTATTCAAAGTTAGATACATATCGTTTGTTTAAAAACAGTTTGATAGTTGAGGATTATTTGAAAGTTATAAAGGTTGATATTTTTAGACGAGCCTTGTGTAAATTTAGAGTCTCTAACCACAATCTTCTCATTGAAAGTGGAAGATCAGAGAAAATTCCAAGAGAAAGCAGAATATGTCAGATGTGTAAATTAAATCAGGTGGAAACTGAATTTCACTTCTGTTTAGTTTGCCCTGTATTTCATAATTTAGGACAAGCTTTTTTACCATCATTCTTTTGGGAGTTCCCATCATATAGCAAATTTTCAATTCTTTTATCATCAAAGAACCCAGATACTTTAATTAATTTATCTAAGTTTATATTTTACGCTTTGAAGTCAAGAGAAAAGTCACTCAGAAACGAACCGCTGTAAATTTCATGTTGTTTAGTTTTATGCATATTCCGCCTCACTGTGTCGAAACTTATTTCTTATTTTTTGTACTGTATTATTGTAAATAAGGCCGGAGGCCTCTATTACTGAATAAATTACCATTATCATAATTGTACGCTTGAATGTTTGAAATTGATTTGTTTGGTGCAGACAGTAAAATGTTGCGTATTTTGGTTACAAGCAGAGTTGAAGATGAGCACAGTTGACCAGTATTTCAACATATTACATGAAGTCGAACAACAAACACTACAATTTATGTCAAACACTATCCATGAAAAAAGACCAATAAAGGGTGACTTTATCCCTTTAAATGTGATGTATTACAATATTATGTGTCAAGATATGGCAGTTTTGTGTGTGAGCAAAGAGATCTCGCACCAATCACGTGACCCAATTATGTGAGTCACAGTTTTTCGCTTCCAAGAGACATGTCACAATACAGTTTTTTATGAAAGTGGCATTTAATTTCTTTCAGAACGTAAATTCAAACAGTTTCAGTCTGGATTACCTGTTAATTTAAAATTATTTATTATTGCGGTTTGACGGAGGGAAAAGTTATGTTTTAAAGCTTAGCATTAAACCCTCCGTAAATATGGGACATCGCTGTTCATATTTTCGGAACTTTGTCCAAAGATTCTTCCTCTAATTATTACAGAAATTGCCTTCGAATCCCTGTTCCCTTGTCAATCAAATAACGTTGAAAATGAGCTAATCTCGCACTTCCTCTTCTTTCATCAAGTGAAAGTGTGTACAAGGTTGAAAACGCCTTCCAAGTACTGGTATGTTGTATACCCACCACGTATGTTTTCTTTTGAGGGCATTTTGATGTATTTTGGAGAGAAAAATAGTAATAAAAAAATGACCGTTCGTTTCTAATTTGCGGCGCAGAAGCAGTGATCTCAAGATTTTAGTCAATCCAGGGAGATGAAAATAAGCTTTTTCACAGATTTACCGTATTCCTCCGATTCTAAGACCCCACCCGTTTATAAGACCCCCAGGATTATTTTATCAATTCGTAATTAGCTGTTAGTTCGTTTATAAGACCCCCAGGGGGGTACACCCGAATTTTGACTGGAACAATAGAGCCATTGTCATGTAATGAGACCAGAATATCCACAACACCTATGCTGCTTATCAAAGTCACAAACAAGTGTCAAAGTGAAGTATCAAACCTCACACACACACGCACACTATTGTTGGGGTTTGGATCATGTCAATCGGGAACAGTTCTATAATTTCCTGGCGATAAAACTACACTTGGATTTCACTACCTAAATGAACAATATAAAAGAGTTGGATTTTTTAGCGTCTCGATCTAGTACAATATCGTCTTTTCGTTACTGTAATTTTGCTACCATCAAAATAAGCAGATTTTTCAACATCTGATTATGTACGAATCGAACATTTCGATGCAATTTGGCTACCATGAAATGAACATTTAGGATCGTCGGGTTTTCGGACTTGTCGATCAAGTACGATTCGCTCATTTCATCACGATCAAACAAACACAATTTACACTCATACAAACACAAAAAAGTTTGGGTGTCAGTAGTTCTCTTTTTGGAGACTGTTGTGGCCCTTAAAAGGACAGTTTCATTTTTTTTTTGGTCAGCGGCATGATTTGGTCTGTTTTAGTGAATATGTACGGTGAA
>LD346920.1:150731-162364 GCA_001465055.1 Ptychodera flava | reverse complement strand
ACGTTCAAATTTACCATTAAAGTATAAAAAGATTTTTTCAACAGTTTTCTATCACGTAAGTTTTCTTTTGTGATCATTGTGAAGCGCTGCAAGTTTTCTCTTGCGTTTAACTTTACCTTATAAGCAACCAGTGAACGGGGATGCAGAAGCAATTGAGGATCACGTATGAATGGATGGCTTGCTTTTACACCTCTCTTAATTCAGATTAAAAATTTGAACTTCTTAGACGAACTCCGTACAACATTTTTCATGCAAAAAATGTTTTTGTTTTCTCCTTCAAGTCGTTGGATTGCTTTTTGTGTGGTCTATATGAGGGTACAAATTGGCTGCAGTTATGCATCACCTTTTGCGCAGCTCATATTGTTTGTAAGACCGTATATGGTAACTAGTTGTACAGATTTGATGGTGTGCTCTCAGTTTAGATCAAAAGGTTACTTCCTATATGACCGGCCTCTTCAGAGGGCACGCCGCACTGCCCTCAGATCCATGATCCTGCTGACTGGTGGCCATGCTTAAACCACGTGACACAAGTAGATGTGATGCAATACCGCCATAAGTGGCGTTCTATACTTATTGCCAGTGAAGCGTTGAAATAAAGTCTCGTGTGTGCTGTGATCTCTTAACAAGGGAATACGTTGGCTTACACTTGAAAGGTCGGATCATTCCACTGATGACACCTTTTGCTAGGATGTTACTGATGGTCCGAGTGGAAATATACAATTAAGGAATGGCTCGGTCACTTTTCATTTGAAATGTTGACTTCTACATCGGAATTACTTGAAACGACGCAGCTGCCATACTCTGACCATCATATTGGACATCGAGTGGACTACCACTAACGTCATAACCAGGATTCAGACACAAAGACACTATTCGAGCGATTCGAGGCTGTTTTGGTCATTTTGGTCATTAAGAAAGGTCACTTTTACAATATAATTCACAGGGTTTCCTCCACTCTACAGTTTTTGTTGTGAACAATGCAGTCACAAATACACATGACTTCAGACATGATCTTACCATACCACTGAAATTACCAGAACATATCTAAAATAGCCAAAATGTATATCATTCAAACACAAAAACAAAAAATCTGAAGCATGCTCATACATTCCACGCCTAACACACTTCATGTTCTTTGACTAAACTTTAGAATGAATTTTCACTTTTTTCAAGTAAAGAACAAGGGTGAAGCATTGGCAGATATTGTTTGATGAATGCCTATATCCCATCTATTCCAACTGCTTATATGTCAAATAACTGAAGGACATTTCACTGTCGTTACCAAAAGGTTCGGGATTTCAATGACACGCGATATGTCACTGAAATGTAACCCACAGACCTTGCAAAGAGAAGAGTGGGAAGGCTGAAATAGAAGTCTGGGTTGCAAAAATGGTGAGTGACAATTTAAAGTTCGTCAAAGTTACACACTTATAAGCCGTTAGTGGTAGAAGCTAGAAAACATTTACTTAGCTCGGGATTTTTATACTCAGAAATCAGTTTACAAATTCTTAGTGGTGATGACTTCTCACAATATTTTTTTTTGATAGAACATCGTGATGGAAAAAGGGGATTTTAATCGCAGAGAAGGGGCGGCAAAATCGGCGTTCATTTGCTACTCGTTTCATTTGACTAAACTTCTCTCCAAGGAGGGACGGTAAGCTCAGCAAAGTCATTTGACAGCAAATGACAAACTGTTGCCTTATTTGGCTTTGTTTTCCTATCAAGACTAATCTCTGCCACATCGTCAAGGCAAACGTATCATGCAGGATACAGAAAAGCAAACCCAATGCCTGAAAGTAAGACTATCACATGGTCAATTAACAAACGTTTAACAAGAACAATAAGAACTCAATTTGCACGGGGAATTCCCCTTATTGGTGGGCATGCGCACTGTGATTCAGCCCAAAGCGTATATCCAGGGACGTTAACACTCTCCCCACATGAGAGAGAGAGAGAGAGAGAGAGAGAGAGAGAGAGAGTGTGTGTGTGTGTGTGCGTGTCTATGTCTATGTGTAATTAGCTGCAGCTTTACTACACGTAGTTTGAATAGAAAGATGATCTTCAAAAATCCCCTTAAAGAGAACATCAGTTGCTGCTCATAGAACATGCTGGCTCATTGATTGCCATGACTTGGATATAGCTAGAGTTCGCAGCTCTATTGTAATATAGAAACTTGAGGAAAAAGTTGCACGGCTCGGACATATACGGCAAAGTGTGACGGAGGGTGCCTTTGCTGAATAGCCACCAGACATAAAATTAACTCAAATGAGAGATGTACAACGAACAGGAGAGAGAGTGTGTGATCGGTTTTCATGAAGAATTTCTATTGGACATTTTAAGGAAGTACATTTTCTCGGGTTGTAAATGAAAGAATTGGTACTAGAATCAACAAGAGGGTTTGGCAATTGGAGCTGAGGACAGATGGTAACCCAAAGCCTATAGATAACTCCATGAACCTTAAGTTTTGTAGAGATATCATGATATTACAAGCTAATAACTTCGCACAATTTAAAAAAGGTATTAATAAAAGTAAAGATAGCTTCCAAGCTTTATCAATATCATCTCAATAGTGTCAATCAGAATTGGAGGACGATAAAGTACAGTATTTACAAATTGTGTTGTTTTTCTTCTGCAGCCGTAAGGTCGCATACGGTTTACAGGAAATGACTATTCAAGCTCATATGGTGACGTCGACGGTACTATTTGTGCCATGTCGACGCTTATCAATAAATTTTCATGGACTTTGCGGTCAAAATATGCACATTTTTGCAAACAGAATGAAAATTATAGCTAGTTATGTGTTATCGGTTAGGTTTCATCTCTTTGACGCTTTGCTCAGTTGTCCTTCAGCTGGACATACTAAGCCGTTTAACAATTGGTTTCGCTCAAGATGATCTTACGTTTGACCGGGTTACCTTTCGGCGACATCTGCACTAATTTTCCAGTACTACAAGGGTTTGACTGAAGTGATCTATCACGCGCTTTCGAGTATGACGTCATCTGAACTTTCGATTATCCTTTGGTTCATTTTCTTCTTGCTTTCTTCATAAGTTTAATCATGTCAAGTGCGCATGCGTTAATTACTAACAGCTGGTCTTATTTCCCTATTTTCCCGCCCAAATTTTGACAAGCGCATGCGTATTGACAAGCATCACTTTCAGGTGCGTCCACGCTACCGGTACCCACGGTGTTTTTCAGATTGGAAATTAGGAGATTATGCCTTAGTCGACCATTTTTGAATACAGTGAGACATTTCCATTGGCTTGCATTGACTGAAATGATCGTTTTTAATGGATATACTAAGATAGAATGGATTTTAATGAACCAGGAACGCACGATACCGGGGAACTGCAATGAAAATACAACCTTGTAGGTTTCGGTACGTACAAAATTTATCATAAATCGTATTAACTGATGCAACTATCGTAATCTGACTGTAACATTGTATTATTTTTTACAATGTGAAGTAAAATTATAAGGCTTTTACACAGTTACTGCTCACGCACGGTAATAAATCTCACATCAAAAGACCCTTGACCCTTACCCCTGGAGTACAGACACGATGCAAACCGTCAGCCTGTATGAGATATGTAATACAGATAACAAAGTACAGGTCAGTGTTCACTAGCTGTGGAAACGCAGCTATCTGTTGGCGGGGTAGCGGGGATCGCTATGCGGGTCAAAGGTCAATCCCGCCACGGATACGGGGTTGACCTTTGACCCGCATAGCGATCCCCGCTACCCCGCCAACAGATAGCTGCGTTTCCACAGCTAAGTGTTCACCAGAACACGCACACCACGCACACCATAGTGATACTATGATGGCAAAACATATTGTCCAAATTCGTATGATAGTCACCTTTCCAAGTTTCATGCCAAATGTTTCGTTGGAGTTCGGGAAATACCCTCTTTCATAATTAAAGAGCGATTTTCAAAATGTATGAGGTAGATTTGGAATGCTAGCTTTTCTATTATTCACCTAAACGTTGCTGTACAATATAATGAACTTGAACTTAGGAGATCACTTACCACTTACCAGCCACAAAAATAGTAAAAACACACATTGATAGAGCGCGTATCATCGTGTAAATTACGACTGCAGTGGCCTGATGTGTTTTCATAAAAGAACATGTCTGATGAACGTATCTTTAAGTAATTTCCAAACGTACGGTAGTTTCTGCTTATCACAACTTTGACTAATTCGTATACGATTTAGTACTTGATGGATACGTCTTTAGGGTTATATGAAAATGCGTTTCACTTATGTGCAAAATCCCTTATGCACATAGAATCGAACTTGACCTTCGTTCTTGCACCTTTCACCAGTCTCGAGTCACTGTGCACTTCTGAACAGTCTGGGTCAAAGCAAAACAGACCTACATGTGTGACACACCTTCGATTATCACTTGATCAAGATTGAGAGTGAAGGGGCGATTTTCTCTTGAATCAATCTTTGGTCACCTGTATTACCCGCCTTGTTAAACCAAAATAAACATATGTTATACTCATCTTAAGCACAAATACGTTATCAATTTTACGGGAAACTACCTGTCAAAAGATATATACTGTAAAATCACTTGTAACGATATTAGTTGTATATTAGTTAGAAATTGTGAATGGATTATACTTTTCTTTGTCAATGTTATTATACCTTGTCAGTGTGATAGTACTGGTTGGCCAAGAATTACAGTGTCCTTGAAGCACCGTAAGCAATGATTGTCTCTCTAAAGAGTCACCGACACGATTAATATCTATATCACGTTTAAAACAACATCTATTTTTCGCAACCTACATTGGGTCATGAAAGTGATGTATCGAGTTGATTTTCTTTGCACAAGAGTAATAAAATTTATGGCTGTTAGGTAAATTTTGTGAGTAACTCCTGTCGGTATCTTTGGTATTTTTATATACTTATCTCTACCAGATAGGTAATACACGGATCTTTGTAATTGTTTTCAAATACATCAGAAATATTGATACATTTTCTTATTTGCGAAAGTAGTATGCAGCGATAAGTACCTGTATATAGTTGTCTCTATGTCCGAAGTACACGAATCAAAATGAAGTATACAGGTTGAAAAGCTCGGGCTCTATAGCAGAGAATAAAGTAAAATAATGCAGCTGCAAAGATTTTATCGGGGGACGCGTACGTAGCAAAGCAAAGCTAAAGAAATCCACGCCTTCTTATAGTCGAGGTGCCTGCTGGGTGTGGGACATCGAATCAGTAATTTTACCCAGCAATTAGCAAGCCATATAGTGAATTAACTTGGGGTTTCGAGGGTGAATTTGTTAACCAGATAGAGGTTTCCATTTTGCTTTCAGTCAAATGCAGACACGTCTTGAATATTGGCGGAGGGAGCATGTTTCCACAAGGCCAGTCATGGTATGGGTAATTCAGTAAAGGGGTCTCCGCTTGCTATACTGATATATGAAATTACTTTTCCAACTTTTTCCCATAAGTAGTTTGTCATTTTTGTTTAATTTGCGTTTCATGGCCTCCGGCCCATATGCAAAATCAGGTTTTAATAAAATATGTAGCCAACAAAGCTTATGTCGTGACCTCACCTATTGTACTTTGTTCACCGATATCAGTGGCAACATGACTGACCAATGGCGTATGGACCTCGTGCAAATATGTACGACATGTTTTAATACTGTAGGTTAGACAATTGTTTTCTCGTGTTTGAAGACACCTATATTTTTGATGCCTGAAGTGAAGCACCTCAAGAATAGGTGCAGTCCAACTTAGTTCCCTGAAGAGTTTCTTTATTTTGGATAATTTGTCATATATAATTTCATTTTCCATGATGATCTTTGAATTTTACACTTTAGAGTGTTATATATGCCTTCACACTGAAAAATTGACAGTCGTCATTATGGTGATCAAACAGTTTTGTAATATTGGATTAGATCGCCTCTTGCATTAATTTGATTGTCTCTTATATTATACCTGTCTGCCAGAAAGTCTCAAAATAATCTGGAGTCTATAAGACAACAACGCACCAATATAAACAACTCTTGCGACCTCATCTAGTGTCAAAATTGATCCTTTATGAGTAGCGAATATATCTGACAACTTCACGCTTGGGGTGACCCTATTTTTTGTTTCTCATCTCCAGAGGAATACTCAAGCAGGGCGGGTGGGCGAAATAAAAAAAAAAACAAGACAAAAAGTAACTCTATTTGTTCAGTTCAATGTTTTGTCTGTACAATTTTTAAGTACAAAAAATGTGTATTTTGTTTTAGATCAATGTTCTGTCCGTTCAGTCAGTGCAATTTCTTATCTTTCAATTCAGTGTTCTCTCATTTTAGCCTCTACAATTTTTAAGTACAAAAAATGTGTATTTTGTTTCAGTTCAATGTTCTGTCCATTTAGTCGCTGCAATTTCTTGCCTTCCAGTTCAGTGTTCTCTTATTTTAGTCTCTACAATTTTTAAGTAAATTCCAGTGTTTCATCTAGGATGCTATACCAGGACAAGTCCCCCTCTACAGGAATTTTTAGGGGGGATTTTACACTTGGGGGGGGATTTAACTGAAAGATATACTTTACACGTAAGTTCTAATGTTGCAATGATGTCACTTGTGATATACATACATACAAGCCATAAATCACTTGCTTGCACAATCCAAGCTGCTTGCTGCAAACACCGTCCAGAGCTATAATATTTTTTCGAAAGTCAACAAATTGAATACCACTGTTGTGAATAGGGCTTCCAAGAGTGGCGGATGGCTAATACAAGCATTAATATTGCTGGAAAAAAATTGTAGCATATTTTGTATGCTACAGTATTCTGTATGTTTGTTTGTACATATTCTGCATGTTTGCTTTCTTAAGGATGTACGATCGGTAAAATTAAAAGTAATGTCATTTCTCTGAATTGTCAATTTTTGGATTCTCCTTTGTAAGTATTATCAAAATGTGTGATAAAATATAGGGGTCACCGCGCTCGTTTGTGAGATAAATGACCATGAATTTTGCCATTTGTGAGAAAAAATGCCGAGTCAGCATTTTTTCACCAATGCATTTTCTATGGACGAAATAATTCAATGCTGTTTATCTCAAAATTTAGCGCGGTGACCATATAATTTTATTTGATCAGTATTATTTATTTCTCTAGACTGAGCTTTGTGCAAATTTTCATGAAAATGACATTAGTAGAAATTGATTTTCCAGCAAATTTCAATGTAATCCTATGGGAAATGACAAATTCCACGCGCGCGTACCGCGCGTACATCCTTAAGGCTTGAAGTACATTCAAGCATAATAACAACAGCTAACCATTTCCACTGTACCTGCAAGGGATTCTTTTTTTTTTATATTTTTGACTGAACTGTGTACACTTACACAAAGCAAGAAAAAATCTTTAATAGTTATAAAGGAATGTTTTGTAGCTTCTGAAAAAATAATTTTCTTGTTTGCCATGTTTTTACTGTACTTATATCATCCCTAGCTGGTCTTGTAGTCTTGTGCGCAGACTTAGTAGAGTTAAAACGAACAACTGAGGTCGGACTGTCTCAGCCATGGTTTGAATGCGGAGTTTCTCGATGTCAGATTTGCTCCAATTGCTTTTTGTCTGTCATTTTAGAATGGGAAAATAAAAAACAGAAGGCTGGTTGCACCGACAGTTAACTTTAGGGTTTATTTGCCTGAAAAACAAGTCAGTGTTAGTTTATTAAATTCAAAAACTGGACCCATTGACATCACAGCCATCTTGTGACTTTCATTGCATGCAGTGCCGTCACAGTGCCAATGCAATTCACTGAACTCCGGGACTGAACCGAACACATATACGTTTCTGTAACAGTGAAGTCCAATTTTTCGTGTCAAATTTTGCTACCAGAATTATTTTCATATTGTTGTGGACATTCATACCATGCACAAAAACTTGTCTCCTTTTCTCAATCATATAGAGATAAATGTGACACAGAAACCTAATCGAGCTAGGGTAATGAACTTTTGTGAACGTAACTCTCAAATGGCTGACAGGCTTTCAAATGCAAAATCAACGTACCGAAATTAACGCGTCGTATTGTTTCATTATCATTTTATTGAAGCAGTTCAAAAAGTATCAAAATCGAACTGAAATTAGTTCCTTTCATGTATATATTCTTGTTACACTATACAATGCCTGTTGCCACACTATTAACAGGTGCCGATAACGGGTCAAATGCATCGAAGTGTAACACCTATGATATTTGATATATACCAGTCGATTCCAGTCAGCTCAGTGCAGTGCAGTGCGCGATGGGTCGCCCCTCCTATGTACAATTGGCGGCGCCCAGCACACCAAAGAGGGGTAATCGTATAATCGCGCAATCTAAATGAAAAAATACATGCTAGGATGATTGCCTCAGAGGCGGCGCAAAAGTTTTTTTTTTTAATTTTCATGTCGGAGCTGAAATTTACGGTCGGTCGGGAGATGAGAAACACAAAAATTAAAAATGTTGCCCTTACCAGTGGTTGGAAAATATGAATGCATCGTATTTTGCTCTTTTGTACCATTATTTGTCGAAATAGAGACTCTTTAGCTTAGCGGTTTTAACTGTGATGTATTTCCTGAGGCTGTCTTTCACCCAGAAAAGCGATGTATTCGTTGCTCACATAAATTAAAGATACTTTTCTGTTTGTAAACTTTGTGTAGGACAAGCGATCTGTAGTCTATACGTCAATAACAGCTGAATTACAATATGAATAAAATTACAATATCGGTATATAAAATATGATATTTACTCTCACCTGTTTCTTGTTCAACGGGGTAAGCTCAGTCAAGAAAACAATCAGCACCATAAACAGAATGCCGTCCGGAATCGGGACTACTATGCTTGGCCAAAAAATCATCAAGGACGTCGCCTGACAAAAGATTCTTACGCCGTTTGGGAGTTGCCACAGTTCTCTATTTTTCCCGGTGATATTAGGTCTTCAGAGTACTGCTACCCCGTGTTAGTAACGTAAGTCGTGGCGCGTGTTCGAATAACTCAGTGTTTTGTCACGTGTGGTGTTTTAAGTACAGTCGATGTGATTGCTCTCCGCATAGTTTCAACATTCCCATTCATGAAAATGGACTCTATGATTGGTTCCGATTGTGTCGGGGATTTTGAAACTGACAAATGTGTAATTCATGTGGCACTCAAGGACGCAACTGATCACGTGTAGAGCCAGCGCCCATTTTTTCCAGCTAAACTGGTTATTTGGCGCCAAATGTTGAAAACCGGACGAGTTTTGCGCGAATGAGCCATTCCGTGCAAAGCAACGGAAAATACTACACATGGCTTTAAATAAGAGTATACTAATTAACGTACCGTTTTCGATTTTTGTTTCAAGATTGAAGAGGGGGAGTCAATATCTTCATAGTCAGTATATCCGTTTATGAAAATTTAATAATAATGTCATAATGTAATCAAAAGTCATATGATAAAAATAGCAAGTCAAAAATTAAACTATATTAATTGCACCTCAATTATCTCGTCATTAAATGTTTTGGTCTACATGTACATGATCTTGGCATACAAAATATTTGCTGAAGTCAATGCAAGTTATTTTGGATTACTTTTCATTAACATCTTTGTATCTATGTAGCGATAATTTACAAACTCTGAACATAAGCCCAATCATGTCCTTACAAAAAACTAGATTTACCAACAACACATATACACTGGCCATACAGCATGATCTCACCACTTACCAAATGCAGAGCTAATTTTAGAGAGTGGCAATCTTTTTCTCTACTGTTACCGCGAAAACATTTTGAAAATAAAAGGTTTTTGAAGCTGCTGTCTGTATCCTAAAAATAAAATTATCATGATGAAATACAGAGCCTCACTGAAACGATGTTGATTCTCCTCTTTTGCGTCTGTGCAAGGCCTTATACCACCCTATGTGGCATAGCTTTCCAACTGAGGTCGAGAAAACAACGGAAGTTTCTCAAGTGAAGTGCCCCATTCTGTCACTGGGAAACATTTTGAATTGACCTATACGGTTGAGTAGGTGCTGAATCATCATTTCTTGGTTGTCTCAGACTTTTCCATGTCAGTTGTGTGTGTATGTTGTTTGGAATAGGATCTATTTTGTTGACAATAAAGTGATGCATTCTAAAAAATATACAAACATTTTAACATGGAACCTGATGAATGGTTCCGTCTTAAGGAAATTCACTACATTCTGGGTTTACTACTACCTCTTGAGATATAGTCGCACTGACAATGAATCTGTTTTTATAAAAGTGGACATTATCTTAAACCAAGACCTATTCAATCACGAGTTTAAAAAGACGAATTAAACAGGACCCCTCCTCTTGAAGATAACCAGATTGATGTTCGTTGAAATTCAGTAATATTGCATAAAACTTATTAACAATGTAACAAACATGCAGACAATTAACAGAAACATGTACTTGACCTTGTGTATATAAAGTAATGTGTAAATGGAGCTCTTACTTAATGGAAAAGAGAACAACAAAACTATACTGCTGTAAAGTATTTCATTCTTACCTTGCCACAAGTTATGCTTCAGTCATACTAGGTTTCTCTCCTCTGCACTTCAACCAGAATCTCAGCTAACCATTGGTCAACTTTGCTGACTTTCTTCCATTCAATGCTGCCTCTGTTATGCGATCTTCTGTTAGGGTTACATTGGTTTCACCCAAAAAAATCGTGTCTAATGCCATCATTACATCTACAATGTACATATTAACATACACAGTGTACACACGCAAACACAGACAGACCCATATATATATATATATATATATATATATATATATATATATATATATATATATATATATATAACAAAATCTTAGAATTTGGATGGTCTCAACAAAACACAACTTATGGTTCTTACAGTGACAAGCTTTCGCCTCGTTCACAAGGCATCGTCAGGTCCAACTGATGAACAGAATCCAGGGGTAAAGTACAGCCAACGGGAAAGTACAGGTGTGAAAAAAAAGAGGACAATAGGGTGTTAACGGAGTTCAATGTTATGAGCAGATGACAGGAACAATAATAAAATGAGATTGAACTGGGATAGTTGGAACTCGAACGTGTCAATTACACGGTTAGAGGTGTTTCTGTGTTTAGTCCATCGGGGAACAAAGTACGTAGTTTCTTGATCCAAAACGTTTCTCTGGCATCTAAGTTGACCGGGTCTTTGTTGGTTATTTGTTCGATCGCTACAACTGTGAAGTTATCTTCAGAGTGTCCAGGACTATTATAATGAGGTGCAACTAGTGGACTTGTACTGTATTGCTGTCTTCTGATACAGCTACGATGACCACTGATACGCTGTTTGAGGATATTAGTTGTCTGTCCGACGTACATTTGTTTACATTTACTACAAATTATGCAATAAACTACCCATGATGACTTGCAGGTGAGATCGCCTCTGATGTTGAAGCGTTCTCCTGTAGAAGTGCTGGTGATGGTGTCCGTGGTCAACATGAATTTGCAATTGACGCATCGCGTAGCGTTGCATGGATGGGACGTGTTTAATCGATGACTTACTTTCTGTTTGTTGTGTACAAGGATATAACGTAGGTTTCTACATCGTCTGTACGAAATCAATGGAATTGTAGGCATGGCGTCCTTCATAGTATCTGACTGCATGAGTATATGATGATGAGCGGAGACTATCTTTT
>LD346920.1:136670-146709 GCA_001465055.1 Ptychodera flava | reverse complement strand
ACCCAAGCACCTCAAAAGTCCAGTCCCCCCACTAGTGAGTGGCAGTATGCATTCAGTACAGTCCACGTCATGTCCGTCCGCCAGTAACGTACTCACCACAGGGCCGAACGTCATACGAAAGTTGCTCTTCGATCGAGTGTCTGTCTATATTCCAGGGCTAAAAAGTGGAAGGATCCATCACACGTTTCCGGTACACAACTTTCACAAGTATTTTATCGCATCATGCATGTATTGATGGTCCGTTGATATTCATAGGTCAATCTTGGTTTAAAGTCTGCGCGATCAGCTGTTGCTGTCCGTAACATTTATCTAAACATGAACTCTGCATGACAAGGTCATGCCCAGAGGTAGCCGACACATAGCCACTAGTCTACGTCGTCTTGATCCCAACCCTTACTCCATCGATTTTAATGTGGCATCTTACACAAGAGCATCCTAACTACCTACATGACAATAATGACAATAATATTTGAGTATGAATAGCACGAGGGCATATTAACTATTCCGTTTCAGGATCATCAATGGATTATTCTGCTCAGGTCACTCATATATCAATTAATTCAATCACAAACTCCAGTCAATCTATGGTTCAAATTTTCTCGTATCTAGGCACATGCACATATCGCATACCCTTAGGTAATATTAAACACCTATTGCCTGGTCATGAGGGCTATAGCGACCGTCTATTACCCCGAGGGACCGTGTGTTACCAGAAGCACATCGCTATTCCCCGAGGCCGTAGGCCGAGGGGTATAGCAATGTGTTTCTGGTAACACACGGCCACGAGGGGTAATAGACGAGCGCTATAGCCCGAATAAAGACCAGGCTATAGGTGTTTTATAACACACCACATGCTCATGTTGTATTGTTATATAGTTTTTAATGTGTTTTGATATTTTGCACCACAACAATCCATTGTGACAAGTTTACCGGGCGATGTTTCCACAGCGGTTTCAGTTGTACGTACGTGGTACCACTATCTTTCAAAAAATATTCTAAGCATACCTAGCGACATCCTTAGTTGCACTTTAATCTTTTCCGTCGATGAACTGTTCAAGTTCCGACGCTGTTGGAATGTTGGAAAATGTTGGAAAATCTGTTTCAGAGAATGTGTCGTCACCTATCCCGGACGCACATCACGTTCTAGTCACCCGCCATTGTTGCAAAGCTGCAGACGACACTACGGTCACGTGACCGGGCACTTTTCCAAATTTGGTCAGAACTATTTCCCTAGGGAAATAGCTTTTCAAAAAATACCCTCTGACGTCACTTTTGTCGATCCGATGGGGACTAGACGTATCTATTTTCTCGTCACGTGACGTATTCTGGCGAATCGCGACACGGAATGAGCATGTGGTGTGTTATAATAATTTTTATGGCACTGCGTTGTTTTCCAGATGTGCAGTAGAGCATCAGGAATATGTTGCTGCGTAATGCGTCGACGCCGTTCCACAAATTTGCCTCCATCCTTTTAAAGCTATTCCCGAATCATTGGCCTGCACATGTCAGATTAGTGTCTTGTCGCCCTTCATATTGGCATATCGTAAGGAGCACTTGGTTCACTGAGTTTCGGTTTTAAATTTAACAAAACGCTTAAGCTTCCATACTCTTCCTTTCTGCTTAGGGACTGTTCTAGAGATTATTGTAGCCAAAGCATTTTGCTCTTTGTTCCCATCCAGTTAGCCGTAGGGCCTGCATTTTTAATTTAATCCATTCAGTTTCGTTCGCCATAGAAAACAAGGACTTCAATATCGTGGCTCAGGGTTCCGTTATATGTCTCGCCCCGATACATAAATGGTCCATCCAGCGTAAGATCTAGATGGATTGATTGGGTACGCCTAAATCAAAGCAGTATCAGTAGGCAGCAGTTAAACGCTCTATATTGTATCGATACCTTGATTTAACAACAACAACATTTGCCAACTAGGGTATGCTCTATCTTATGATCCATAAAAGTTATCAGTGCATTACAGCATGGCCTCATGTTCATTCGCAAAGTCTGCGTCGTATTTGCATAATGCTGTCATTGCCCAGCGTGTGTGAAAATAGCAGGGTAGGGTGTCAGTCTGTATTGGTCGATAACAAGCTCTTTCACTTTGAAGGAAACTTGGCAAGGCCAAGCATGATAATAACACTAAGAGTTTTACCATGATTAAAATGATGCTAACACTTCGTAAGGTTTGACAAGCGGAGGGACTATTAAGTATAGCCTAGTCAGCTCTAACTTTATGTGAGCATGTGTAGTGTAATATTTTCTATTCCAGACAAGAATTTTTTGTCAACGATAACATAGCAAATGGAATATCTAGCGCTATGTAAGTAACTTCATAATTCATTAACTGTTAAAAGTTACAGCTATTACTTGTTAACCACAATGGTCGGATTACAACATTATTCCCAAGTGCTGCAGTGTTTCACTGAAAAATTTAACTGATTCACTTCACAAGCTATTTACAAAATCTGACATGTAAAAAGTAATTAGTATATGTGTTCTCCGTTTGATTCTTAGTCTTTCGGTAACTTCCTACATAAAGTCTGAGCATATGATGAAGTCCTGTGGTGATGACGACGATACTGAGACAGAACACCTATCCACCTTCTGTTCGGAAGGTGTTTGAGGAAAATGAAATGACAAACAGCACAATTTGTTTTACCCTATGCGATTGGTTCATTTATCCAGCATACAAATCCACAATGTGCTCGCTGAAGGCTCACAACTAGATTTGACATGTCGTAACCTTCTGTTTACAGCTGACAAAGCATACGTCATGACCTGACCTACATGTACTCTGTTCCGCGAGATTAATGCAAACCTGAATTCAAAGCGGTAAAGATGATTGACCAATGGCGTGCCACTATGTATAGAATGTTATGTTAATGATTCATTCCAGCCAAACCCAGGGTAGGAACGGCCATTGCGCCTCTAAAATGTGTTTCAACCAAGATACCGTTTTAAGGATTAGGTGAATTTGTGGGATGCATCACTGTCAGGTAGGAGTATGCATAACTTTTATCGGAAGACCTCGAGATCAGTATGTAATTCTAGAATCGACGTTGTGCAAAAGTGTAAGCAAAGGGTTAAACAGTGAGCGTGGACAGCTATTTTCTCGTGGTTGAAGACGCCTTTATTTTTGGTGCCTGAAGTAAAGCACCTCAAGAATAGGTATAGTCCAAATCTGCAAAGAATTTATCTGTGAGCATGGTAGTATCAGTAAAATATTCCGATATGTTGAGTCTACATACTGGCATTTTGCGTAAAGTGTAACACGAATGCAATTTTAATCATTTTTTCGCAAGCAAGGCGTTTGACGTATGAGGATTTTTTATAAAACATTTAAAATAATGCATGTACGTATGATTCGAAAACTTTTAAATCCACTGAAATTATGAGCTGATATATGTCTTTTTTTTCAAGTTATTATGCTTATAACAACAAGCAGCCATTTGAAAAAGTGAATACTTCTATCTTTTACCTTTGAATGCACCCCAGTTAATTAACACAGCATTGTAAATTCTGCTTGTGAGAGGTCACATAATCGATATTAATAATGGGGGCGGATAAACTTAAGTTAATCAGTGACCTATAGATTGACACAAAAATTGCTTATGGCAACACTGATATCTTAATGCCATAAATTACTAAAAAATTGGGACATTTACTATACTGCGCTGAGTAAGGGTAGATCAAAGCAGCTCTCTTATCAGTTCATATATTTACATGGTGAGATTTGCATTCTGCTGGAGCCCAGCGTACGGTGTCTCCATGACACTTCCATACTATGTGAATACGTGACAAAACAACTTTGATATGCAAATAATACATATACATCTAAGATACATGAGAGCAAGAATCACTTTGGTCTTGACAAGTGTGTTAAGTAAGATTGTTCCAAATGTGCCAATTCAATTGCGTCTACAGTAAGAACGTTTTTAAGGAGGGCAATCTGGATCATAGTGGGATGGCACAAATCATGCTGAATTGTATCAAGAAATCATTTACTTTGTCACATAGAAGGTAAACGCGATGCATAAGGTCTGATTGTCAAAAACAATTTGTCACGATTTGTGGTCTTGATTGCTCAATGACTTAATTTTACAAAGCGGAAGTGACGTAAGTGTTCCTTTGCTGATTTTACAATCGACTATATCATGGTCCCTTAAAGAGAACGAATTGCATAATTTACAAGCTTTCCGTATAATTATCCCTCTTTCATAATAACTAATTATTATAGACTTTCTAAGCATCATAAGCAAAAGGCGAACTCATTGCTTAAATTTTGTAAAACTTGTTTGTCAGTGTTGAGTACATAAGACACCAAGCGTCATCTTGGCTCTTTGTTTTGATAAGACGTGTTTACTCTTCGTACGATCCTTTGCTATTCTTTATCTGTCCCAGCCCCTTGAATTGTCCCAAAATACTCGACTTCCAACGTCTAATGAGCCATTCATTCGACATTAACAGTAATTTACTAACAGTTGTTAGTAGAAATACTACTCGGTCTCCTTTCTTTGTGAGCCGTCCAGACAGTAGCTTGTGCCCTACATGAGGCGTTTGCTGCGTGTAGATGGCTTTGATACTCGTATAGCTATCATAAATCAATTATTATCTATGACTCCAAAAGCGCTTAAAGTACTTAATCACTAGAGAACCGAAGCGTTCCCACTACCAGTATGAGTTATAGTCTTGAACGAGTTCATCGGGTCCAATGATCGATATCGCTCGTCTGTCCGAGAACGGTTGGGTCATCGACTGACCGGCAGGTCAAAGCATTGCAAGGTTGCATACGAAATGGAGGACAGCGTGACAAAGTTAAAGGGTTGCTCTGTTCTGTATATACTCCTAGTACGGGGAATTTCAGTCAGACAAGGTTAGACCTTGACTTACTACACCTGATCAAACACCTGATATTCAAAAATATCACAAGAAAAGAACACAAGCTACACGCAGTGTTTCAGCCTGAGGTTACTTTTTATCAAAAATATTCAGGAAAAAATGGCGAAACATGTACATCGTTGCTTAGCATCATCTATAGGTACTTGCAAGTCTGTTTGTTTTTCTGTAAAACAAGTAGTGGTTAGTGGTTGAGTATTCTCTATTTAATTGCAGGAACTTTGATTTACAAACAGAAATGACGGTATATCCCATATTAAGAAACATGAAATACATTTACCCAAAGAAATGTCATACCATAACTATCCACCGATTTTGAAATTGACAACATTCATTCATTATTCAAAAAATCATTCCTTCATCAGAGACTCAGACTCAAGCACGTACTATACCGTTTGAAGTACGATGCTGATGCTTCTGAATCTCTTTAAATGTACATTGATGCGCTAGGCATAACACGTTATGTCCGTGAAAGACCATTAACACTTTTCTAAAACCTAAGTAAGTGTAAACGAAATATTGAATGACATCAAAATGGTACAAAGTGGAAGGCATATCCTAAAAGTTCGTCACAAGACAGCATTTATTTACTATGGTCAAGGTGGGCTGGGAAATATTACGGGATGTTCAGAAAATCTGTTTTTCACACAGAGCAGAAGGAAACCATGTAATCTTCATAAATGCTACAGCTATTCTACGTTACATACAAAGAACTTAAATGTTTCAAATAACAAAATATCATGTGTACTGTTACAATGCCGTGCTAAAATGTTTACCATCTGCCAAGGGGTCATCATTTTTGAGCGGGATTGGGGTTATCTAATTTGACGGAGGTGTAAGAAGAATTTTATCACTTACCCTGGCATAACATTGGAACTTTCAAAGTAACAATTTGAGTTGACCATGAGAGAAAGGGCGATCGAGGGAAAATTGTCTCCACATGGGCACACGGTTGCAATTGCTAAAGAGAAAAGTGAAACTGTATGCTAATTTGTTTTGACACAGCCATCTATTTACATTGAATCTCTTTCCAGGGCTTGGAGTACAAATTGGTATACATTTCTCACTGAAAAATACATGATGATCATGCACCATAAAATAACTTCAAGAAGGGAATTCTTAGGTACGAATTTAATTGTACCTGTTGATAAATGTATAGTTGTATTTTGCATAACAAGCACAATTAATACATTCAAACCCCCTGCAAATCAATGGGTTCACTTTAGTCTTAGTTAATTTTCAAGTATGTTGCATTGCATATCCATCACCACTAGCTCTTGTTACGAGGGGAGCTCAGATGTCAGTGGTGTCTACGACTACACGCAGAAACGCAGTGTCGTCTTTGACATAAGCGTGTTGTCTATCGCCTAGCATTGGTAATGGCATAAAAAGGGGATATCCAATGGCGATGTTCATGTCACCTGCCGGTCTCTTGAAAGAAGGGTACATTGGATCTGGTCGGAAAGTTTTAACCATGTGTTCCTCATTGCTCTGATCGATCCAAATGAAGGTAACATTCTGTCGGAATGGCCACTTCAAAATGGCGTCATATTCTCCTCTCATGATAACGAAGAATATGGACACGTGATTACCTTTACCGAACCCATAACCGTTGAGGTAGAGGCATGCACACATCTTGTATCCAAAACGGCAGGTGAAAAAATGAGGCGAGTAAAATGATAGAGATCGACCACATATCGCTTCTCTCATCCTTTTGTTAAAATCTGTGATCTTCCACGAGAGAACGCCGTCGTAGCTTGCCTCTTCCAATGCCTGTATTCTTAAAGCTTGTTCATCTTGTGTTGTATTCAATTTACCCAAGCATAGGGAAAGCCTGGATAACTCCATATAAAGCATAGCCAGGTGACGTTCAAGACCCTCTACGTTGTGCGCATGCTCCCGTCCAACCTCAACCTAGATTTGAAGAACAATCACGTTTCGAGAAATTGCTGCATCATTAACTGACTTGTCATTCTTATTCTAAAAATATTTACATCATAGTCATGTTTCCTTTTTTTCAAGCACAGGAACTAGAACTGGCGCGAAGGAAAGCAATTTAAAGTACCTCGTTAACAAGGCAATGTGACCAACGTTTTATATGTTTTACGCATCAATGATCAATTATTTGTCATTTTTGACACTTACCTGAGCGTCACAACCCAAATCATTAAAATTACATGGCTGCGTGGTACGATGTCCGGTATTGATAGCATGGACTCCGTCAGTATTTTCTGCCCTCTAATGGAAAAAGAAACGGAAGATACGAAAAACGTTCACTAAAGAAGGAGGTATTCTAAAAGCATTTGATCATGAGGACAACGAACTGGATACCCAATGATTTGAACTACAGACAACAAGCTGAAGTTTGCAATGGCTCTGTATTAGTATGGATTCAGTACTTTCGTGTGCAATTTTGGTTGAAATCCTATTGTCAGGGGCACGGGAAAATGTGTACGTGATACAGAGCAGTCTACCAATTCATCTTTCAGCTTGACTCGACTCTAAGAAAATAGTAAACGTTGGTAAAGTTGCTTCTTATACAACAGTTATGCTGTACAGTGGTCGACAGCAAACAAAAAGGCAACGTGAGAAGATGTGTAAACTTTCAGCAATATTGCTAACTTTTTTGCTTTCAAAGTTTTATCATGGTTTTTTGACATACTACCTAGGTCTACCATCTCGAAAAAGATGTCTTACTCCTAATAATTTTACCTGCATTGCTCGGTTGAAGGTTGATTTGTCTAGCTTTCTTCTGCAGCATTCAAAATGACCCTATATAGTTAACAAGACAAAGTAAAGTTAAATCTCAGGTAAATTTATGAAATATGCTTACATAAATAGATACCTATCTGATTGTTTAGGTAGGATTTTAATTCAGTCTTTGAATATAGTTCCAACGAAAATCATTTTCTCTTTTGATATATTGATGTATGACATCGTTAGATAATCTCAACATTATTTTCTTATTAACGGATTCGATGGGATATAAGTCAACGTACTAACTGGCAGGTGAGCTTCATTATTTACTAACCTCAAAGGCAAGAAATGTCCCTCTCCATCTGCAACTATTATTGGGACAGGTGACGGTCATTGGCCACATATCTCGCCTGGCACCTGTGTCTCGGTAAACCTTCATTTGAAAAACATTGATACGCTAAGATCAGCTTTTACAGTACACAATGATTTGCAGACTTTTTTCTCTAAATTTAATTCAAAGCTTTCAAATAATTATCAATTACAACAAACGTTGGAAGAACATGACCATTGTGGAAAGAACAATAAGGACATTTACCTTTGCCTTCGATAAATTCTCTCCACAGCCGTCATCCTCTGGGCACCCTGCACACATATGATATAATAATACTTGTCGGCTGTCCAAAGATATAAATAGGGTATTTACAATTTTTAGAAAGTTTTATCTAATCATAAAATCAAAATTAGTGCAGTCTTTCAACAAAAGAAGAGTCAGGGTGTTAGTGTCTTCCTGTTACCAATCGATATAATTTATGACACGTAACATTCTAAACTAAACTGCAAAATCATCTTATAAATTTATGGAAGTATATTTAGACAGTCTACATCAGCTGAACATCGGCTTCATCTGACATTCTAACAACTAAAGAACTTGAAAATATATCCATGACAACAGTATATAAAAGAGCTAGAAAGAAAATATGCACTTCTCGTACTTCAATATGTCGTCGATGCAGGCCTTACAAAATCGATGACCACAGTCTGTTTGATACGGATCCTGAAGAGCGTGTGGCCCTGCAGTACATTTGTATCTTGATGGCAGCCTTGACTGAAATATTTCCAAAGGATACCCTGCCATGTTGTACTTATTCTGTCCACGGCAATTCTTGGTTTATGACGAGGTCTTTCCTGAAAATAGAAGCAGCAAACTGGAATTACATAATTTTATATATCTTTGTTTGATATGTGATGGGTCACCATTCGGTATCGCAAATTAAATTTTATGCTATAAAGAGGCTATATTCACTATTTTCTAACGATCATTAACGCCCTGTATGCGGAAAGTCAAAGAAGAATGTGGATGTATTTCCAGAGGATGCTTTTACTCGTACAACTGCAGACCTCTTAGTAAATATCAGAAACCAAAATGAGTGAACGCAAAAATATCTCCACGTTTTATCACCATCATATCTCAAGTGGTTTCAAAAATACTAAATATAATAAGTGGATGACGTACCGTAAAATAAGTTTTTAAAGGTTCAGTGACAATAACTTAACCCAAAACGATATATATGAAATGTCTTTTTACGTATATCATATCATCCATGCTAGTGACTAACCGTTGTCTTTTAACGCTAACCGTACATTTTAATGGACTCATTGGTAACAAAAGTATTATGAATTGGCATATTTTTACTCACATTTGGTATACCAATGTGAGGTTATCGTATAAGCTGAATTGATTTGCATGTCTGTATATTTGTGGGTATGTGCGGATGTATGTCCGTCACACACAAAGGCTCCCATACTGCCAAAGCTACCGTCTCAGTATTTGGTGTACAGGTAGATGTAGGGGTTGAGATGTGAATTTGTTCAAATGAACACATCAGTGTCAAAAATGTGCAAATGAGCTAAGAAAAAGGGAGTTTCTGCATGTGTGCAGGAGTGACAGGCAAACTCCACTTATCTTGAGTCATTTCCTGTCGTCGTTTATGAACTGTTACATATTAACAGAACTGCCCAAACCATAGACAGTAGAGGGGAGGAAGACCTTCAGTAGAGGGGAGTTGTTTATAAACTGTTACATATTAACAGAACTGCCCAAACCATAGACAGTAGAGGGGAGGAAGACCGTCAGTAGAGGGGAGTTGTTTATGAACTGTTACATATTAACAGAACTCTCCAAACCATAAACAGTAGAGGGGAGGAAGACCGTCAGTAGAGGGGAGGAAGAGCGTCTATGGTCAAACTAAGAGGGGCTAGCTGCCTTTCAGCTATGCATGTTGCTAAAGTTGACCTCCAGTACCTAAAATTTCAGACCTTAATTACTTTTGTCATTCTTGTTTTTCTGGTTACCTTCTCGTGTCTATTTATAGACAGAGAAGGTATTAGAGTTGAAAAACCAGTATGCTGGTGTCAACTACTTCCGTCTGTCAATACTTCCGTCTGTCAAGA
>LD346920.1:73358-96962 GCA_001465055.1 Ptychodera flava | reverse complement strand
CCCTCCCTGGTCTCAGCCAGAAATGGTTATACCTTACAGAGTTTTTTCCCACGGAATGAAAACAAATGTACTTGGGCTGAGGCCCAAGTACAATAATAATAATAATGCAGTAGGTTAATGAACTACTAAATTCAGGCGTCACCTTCGGATGGAGGATGTGATGTGGGTATAGTGTCACTCTGCCTATGCGAGCTTTACTGCCCCTAACTACTCAAAATCTTAGAAACCATATTCATAGCGTGTCTTTAGCCTCAATGACATGATTATTTTCGCTGCAGCTCGAAGGAATCAGTAACTATTAGATCGTCCGTTTACATTGGACTAACTGTAAACGGTTTTGCTACTAGTGGACAACTGTTCAGAAGAAGGTTCATGATTCAAGAATGTAGAGGATACCCGTTATTGTGTTTAGGGTCGCCAGCCTATTACGGTAGGTTACACATTAGATATGGATAAATTAGAAGATACATACAAGGGTGAGCTAAAAGGACAGTTACTCTACAAAAAATGAAAACAAAACAAACTGTGAAGGAAAATTGGACGACAAGCAATTGCCATTTTACAATGTAATCGAAATGAGTTGATCAAGGTTAGTGAAGTCATGCCATGATTCAGTGTTCTACATCCACGACGCGTATGTACACAACATAGAATACCTGTACACCATGACTACCGCCGTGCTTTCTATAGAGCGTTCAATGTTCTGGGCGTGATACCGACGGAATATTGTTATTATATTATTATGATTGATGCACGGGGCAATACGATTCTCGCTGTCTCAATGCAAATGTGTGGTGTCCTCGGACTCGTTATGATATCAGCTACAAAGAGTGAGCAGAAAATTCAGCAGTTTCTTTTATGTATGTAGGTCCGTTCCTTTCTTTGAATTATCGACATTTCCTACGACATCTTTCAGGTTCACCGGCGATCCTGAGCGACTTTACACTCTCGTCGGGACAGAGTGTAACAACGGCAGGTAGGCAGCTCCGACAACCCGGCGAGAAACGTATATTATATTTCAGTATATTTCTTATGTAAATAATCAAAAGTTAAGCTGATATAATCTACGACGTGTCGTGCGAGGACAAAAGAGCATTACGATTATAAATAAGAAAAAAAATCACTTAAAAGTACATGCACAGGTACACTGGAATGTGGAGTACATGTTTGTTACCGTAGTACTACATATATGCACATATAGTAGTAGAGTTGACATTCCTATACAGGACAAAATAAAGGAATATATTCATCGCTTTCCTTTCCTTCCCTGTCCGGACACAATTTATAGGCGTACAGTCAGTTTCACATGTAACGCTGACGAGAACAAAAGCGGTGAGAGGATTTACCATAAACTAGCATGTAGACGGTTCAGGAACCAATGCTAACGTTGTGTCGATGCAGCTAGATCATCATATGTAGATCTCCACTATACTAAGAGAGGGTGAGTCCAGCGTGCATTCCTACTGCTTGCACATGTACTGATTTTATTGTTTATATACCGTCTGTTTCCGGGTATTCTGGAAAGCCAGCCCGAGCTCCGATGATCCGCCGGCAAGAATGTACGGTTTCAGAGTGTGTTTGGATCTGTGCCGGGAACCTGACTAAAGGTTATAGATGTACTATGTACGTCTTAGTTCGGGTTTCTACATGACGCGTGTGCACATACACAGAATATACCTCTACACAGCGCGGCGTAACTTTCACGAATCTTTTTTTTCTTGAGAGGTCAAATGTGGGCACGATATCGCTGGAGCAATAGTAATGCATTATGATATCAATAACGAGTCCACAAGAAAAACTGAAACAGTTACATTTGTAAGTTCTTCCGTCTCCTCTGAATGGCTTAGTTATGTCAGAGGTGCACCTGCGATCTTGAGCGATTCCGCACCCAAGCCCGGCAGGTCACCGGACCGCCCTATCAACCCGGTACAAATGCATTTATTTGTGTTTCTCTACATTCAAGTTTCTGTTGATATGTCATTTGCAGCATTGTTTGTATGTAATACGTATTCGTCATCGGTGTAGAAGCGTTGTATCGAGGCGTGCCTTCATATTAATCTTTAACGACTTATCACGACTTCCGAATGTAACTCGAGCGAGACTTGCTGACAGGGTGTCCGTGTCCTCAAATGTTAAAAATAAAACACTGCCGAGTTTTAATGTATTAACGTGCTATATAAACGTCATGGTAGTCCATTGAGTGAAATAAAACCTTTACTTGATAACGGAATTACGATTGTACAAACCTTATTTTTTTATTAGATCGACTGGTCTACTGCTCAAATGTTGAATACTGTTCCATCCTTGCAAATACATGTATCATATGACTTGTTAAAAATGCAAATGCAAATTTATCTGTGTACGGGTTTTCGAGCGCGAAAAGAAACATTGCTTAACCATATATAAAATCCCTGAATTGTTCTTCCATAACATTAATTTAACACTCCGTGCAGTGTGGAGAAAGGCTGCTGAAATTAGTTCAGAATATATGTTGAATTGTGCTCTACCACTTTTAATAAGTTCAGCTAGAAATTAAGAAAGCTAAATTCAACAACTCCGTGGGGAACTAAAAGTAAACACTGGCAGCAGCCATGCTCATGGTCCCGTACCCAGCTTGCCCCACTGAGATCGGTGAGATCGGATAGCAAGTTGCATTAAATTCACCATATGAAAGAAAGCTGCCATGTGCTTTGGTTGCGACAGCAAAACTGTCGTACATTAAATCTCTAAACTGGATCAGAATACATAGAAATAATTTTAATCTAACTAGAAGTCAAGTTTTGGTGATAAGTGCCCGTATGATATTGGCTCGAGAGTCGGGGAGTGTTACCACCAATGGGAATACGACTTGGACATGTCACGGTACTGCCACAGATGTGAAAATATTTCCAACAACTCCGAAGACAACACAGTGATATATACAGTTTCAAAAAAAAGTATTTTCATTTGTAGCGAACAGCAAATAATGGCATGCGGCATCCTTTCGTAACCAAAATACTGCTGAGGCACACTTGTGCCTATGCTCGAAAACTGCTCAATTTTGAAGGAAGGGAATTATGAAATTCCATAATTTTGCAAACTTGATGGCTCTATGCAACTTTGACTTCATATCATGTTTCAAGTGTTAAAGTTAAACAATTTCAATACCTGTGGCAAGGTGTCAACCATAATGCAGTATAATAATGTAAAGATGATATATACCTTTAAATGACTACGCAGTCGAAGCTCAAGTACCTCCAAGTTGTTAGCGGTGGCCACAACGTGTTTGCAGTGGATCCTTCACGAGCCAGTTGGTTTCGCACAGTGTGTATTCATGTCACAGGCTGAGTGCTTTTAAACAAGATTATTACCCTTTGAATAGAGAGGGTTAGATATTACAATGCCATTTCCGTCGCATTTTAATAGGTCGAGCTGAAACATGTGACTGAACAAAAATACACAGTCACTATAATGGTTTGTTTATGTCCCCGTAAATATGAATAATATCGTAAACAATGTAACTTTACAGCTAAAACGTAAATTATAATTTGTACAAAGATCATAATCAATCACAAAACAAAGCACTTGTCGGCCAGGTTTAGACACTTTTTTTCAAAAATATCTCCAGATTTGCAAAATTTTCACAGCGCGCACTTCTTACTGACAAGTTCTAGGGCCCCGTTGTCGTTCGCATGGGAAATGTTCATAAATTCTGACGTTTTGGGGGGTTCGTTGCTAATATAATGGAAATAACAGACTCCACGCAGACCATTAAACGTTTATGTATGGGCGCGGGCGAGAGGAAAGCCAAATTACCTGGCTCGGCTTGTTAATTTTTGGCTTTCCTCTCGCCCTTGCCCATAAATAAACGTTAATGATCAGCGCGTCAATACTTCTAATAATTTACACGCTAAATAGTTAGGTGGCCAGGGCGACGCGCATACTTATAACTAACAAAACGACCCTGCTCGCGCCCTCGTAATACCTGTGTGGACAAATTTGTGATTAATATGTCATTATTTCAATTTGTCATTCCAGATGATTGGTAGAAGTGTTTCCAGGACAACCGGTGCTTGATGTTCGCCGACAAATTAACGTAAGAATTGTCGACAACGTGCTTAGACGAACAGGGCGGCATAATTATTCTCCTCCACGGTATGATATAGAGTTTCAAAGTTAACACACAACGTAGCGACCAACTTGCTGTAATGGACTATATAAAACGCTCATAAGTTTTACTAAAATTGTGTTTTTAGCTCACGTGTTCACACACGTGAGCTATGTCAAAGCGACATCTATTTGTCTGTCCGTATGTGTGTGTTTGTGTGTCTGTCTGTCTGCCTGTTTACACGATAACTCAAAAACGCCTGAACGGATTCAAGTCAGATTTGGTAGACAAGTACCAGACCATGCAGTGCGGAACCGGCACTACACCAGCATTCCTTTGACATATGTATGGCTCAGCATTCACGTAAAATAAGGTAACAATCATTTTTCATACACTGTTTCAATTCATTTCATTCTGTTGGCTGCGTCATTGTTGAATTGGCGCTGAACAAAGATTGATTTTAGAGGGGGTATGCCGGGGGATTCTGAGGGTGGTAGCGTATGCGAGATTTCATAGCGACATATTTACCGATTGTAGGTATGCTGATACAGAATGAGACTCGGTTGGATCTTCGCACTTACAAACTTTCGTTAAAGGGGAAGGGGGAGGGGCGAGGACAAACGCACTTAGTTGCGTTTACCGCCGTGTGCATGTCCCTCATTTAATACAGTCTGGCCCTTTCAATAGTGTCCCTGAGCAGAAAGATTAAAGTCTTGACCCGCCAGAAATTAAATGAAACAGCTGACTTTGCTCAAATAATGGAAAGATTGGCGAGTCCTAGATTGTGTGACCATACTGAATACTCGTAACACTCATTCATAATATCTCAGAGAATTACCACATACAATATTATGGAATAGCTGCATTAATTATATTTGAGTCCAATGTAAACTGGCAAATCTCTGGACTGTCTATTCAGAGAAGCTTCAGCGATCATTCGAACTACCAGTCCCATGAAAATGACATTCTATTTGGACAACGATATGAATAATGGCATGAAGTCACACAAGTCAGGAGTCGATTTTATGTTCAATCCAAGATACAGAAATTTAAAATGGAGACAATAATGAATTGAGTTCAAGATATTTATTTTCTTTGTATTTTTTAGACAGTGTCCAATCCTTGCTCTTAAAAATCCTACGGGCCATTTCCCAGAATAATATTTACCGATGTAGCCTGTCAGTACGAATAATACATAACAAGTTTAATCGTTTGGCTCTTGCCTATATTTTATTAGCCATAGCATATGGCAATACTAGTAACTGATGAGTTATTGGCTGCTGAGTACGTCTGGAAATCATAATGATGACTAATATATGAACACGACTGAATACAAATGGACATATATCTTAATATTCCCTACATCTTTATAAAAACGGCTAATTACAATGCTTAACCAGATATGAACTGAATATGCTCACGTGTTTTACAACAGGTTCATTAATAGAAGAACGCTTCACAGAACAATAAGATATATGTTATCACTATATGTAGCGGTTTTTTTTCAACATCGCACAGTACTCTCAGAGTTTAATCACTAATTACAAAACTTTATTTAATATGCAAATGAGCTGTTAATTAACTTGACACTGCTCAATGCTTCATGGGACAATTAGATACCCATCAGATCAACATTTGTAGCACGTTTTATTTAATTCAATGCTGTAATTTTAGAATAATGTCACTAATTAGAAAATTCATTAAATATGCAAATAAACCCTAAATTAACTTGACACTATTCAATGATTCATAGCACAATTAAATATTCATCAAATCAATATCTGTAGCACATTTCACAAAATTTGGTGCCGTAATTTCAGAGTTATATACCTAATTACAAAGTTTATTTAACAGCAAATGAACCCTTAATTAACTTTACACTTAGCCTACTAAATGCTTTACAACAGTTAGATATCTGTCGGATCAGTATATGCAGTAGTTTTCATCACATTTGATGCAGTTATTTCGCAGTTATATGACTAATTATAAAACTTCATGAAATATGCAAATGAGCTAATTATTAACTTGACACTGCTCAATGCTTCTCTGTACAATTGGATATTTATCAGATCAACACTTGTAGCAAGTTTCATCAAATTTAACGCTGTAATTTTAGAGTAATATCACTAATTACAAAGTTCATTAAATATGCAAATGAGCCCTTAATTAACTTCACACAACTAAATGCTCTACACCATCATTAGATATCTGTCTGGTCAGTATCTGCAGCAGATTTCATCACATTTGGTGCAGTTATTTTGGAGTTACATCACTAATTACAAAACTTCATAAAATATGCAAATGACTATTTGTTAAGTTGACACTGCCAAATGCTTCTCAGTATAATTAGATATTTATCAAAACAATATCTGTACCCGATTTCACTTACTTGGGTACCGTACTTTCAGAGTTATATACCTAATCACAAAGTTCATTAAATATGCAAATGAGCCATTAATTAACTTCACAAAACTAAATGCTTTACACTACTGTAAGATATGAGTCGGATCAGTATCTGCAGCAGATTTCATCACATTTGGTAAAGTTATATCGGAGTTATATGACTAATTACAAAACTTCATAAAATATGCAAATGAGCTATTTATTAACTTGACACTGCCCAATGCTTCTCAGTATAATAAGATATATATATATGATCAATAGTTGTTGCAAGTATCATCAAGTTTGATGCAGGAATTTCAGAGTTATCTCACAAATAACAATAGTTCATTTAATATGCAAATGAGAAGATAGTTGACATGACACTCGCAGTATTATCATAATGTTCTGAGATGGTCATCTGTGAAAAGTTTCATGAAATTTTGTGCAGTATTTCTTGATATATGTCTATACTGTCATTACCATCTCCATAGGGAAACCATTATACGGAAAAAAACGATATTGCATAACTTCATTAATATGCAAGCCACACTAACCAAAATCTAATCAGTTCTTGCCAGTAGCATATGGTACCTGTGTACTAAATCTGACTTGAATCCGTTCAGGCGTTTTTGAGTTATCATGTTAACAGACAGACAGACAGACAGATACACACACTAACATACACACATGGACAGACAGACAGACATCGCTATGACATTAGCCCACGTGTTTACACACGTGAGCTAAATATTGCCCATCTCATTGCCTGCAGAAGGTGGACAAAAACATGCCCTACGAAATCCGCACAACAAAAAAGGTTGCAGGTATATAGGCGCGAGAAAATGGATTCAGATCTTTGTTCCGTAATCTACCGATTATCTACCTTTCGAACAATACAACATTTAACATTTACAAGACACGCGACAAATGGTAAACTTCTATTTTTATTGGACTAAGGCACGCGACAAGTGACTGAACAGTTTCTATTCAAATTGTGTAATTAAGTGGTATGCCTACGGGTTCAACGCACCCGGTGACTGATAACCTGTATTGTCAAGGGTACTCGTTCTTTGTTGGCGTGGTTGCTTTGAATTCTCCGGCGATACCATCCCGTCTGCTATTTTTGCGTTTTTTATGATGCCTCGAAGCACTATAAGTCGACTTGAACTTTTACATCAGAGACAATGTAAGCAGATAGTCTACTTCGCATTTCAGCAGCGTCTTTTAAATATATTTTTATCTGTAGTCACCGTTTTAACAGTTTACCTGTACTGATTTGACTTTTTAAAAATTAATTTTCATGTTGTAAACTTTTCATTTTATTTTACTTTATATAGGACCCCATGGTAGATTACAACCTTATAGGAGTCTTTACCCCTATTTGAGTCTGTAAATGGGTAATCATTTAATGTGAAATAAATAAATAAATATATGTCGACACAGCTACATTTATACTTTGCTTGAAGTACTACCAGTCTGTCACAAAAGGAACATTACAATGCGTTTAGGGGCGATTCTGAGAGCAACGATCGTAATACCGTAAAAAAGTGACTACATGTTTTGCTAGGAGGCTCACCCACACGCGTGTAAATAATTCGGAATTCGGACATGGTATGGTAATTGTCATTTGGTCCGTCGCTCAAAATAGAAAGAGCATTGGCTAGACCTCACAAACAATTATAGAACTCATTCAAGACGAATATTTTCAATGAATGGTAAGATTAACCATGGTGAGGTGACCCTGAATTAACGAGTCCTTCAAAACGTCATAACGTTGACATAACGATCTATAAAGACACCACTTTGAATATGTCAGGAAGTCGAGCAGTTATTTCCACTGTTCGATCTAATCCTATAGAATTTAAAACCACCTTACTATAGGAACAATACTTCATGACAACTTTTTGCCATACAAATTTCTGCGAGAGCGTTTGCCAGCTTAATGAGTTAGTGGGTGTGTGTATCAATATGTACTGACTGATAATAGAGAAATTTAAATTTGACGCCTAAACCAAGCATGGCCAGTTGTAGGACAGAAACGCCGTTCCACTTATCACGAACACCCCCACCAAGTGTAACATTTTGTTCATCGGGTCCTAAACGCTATTTTATACGTTTTCTAGACAAAGCATAAAGAAAATTTTCACTGGCGCTTTACACAGTGTTGCATGACTATGCTTTCTCAAAGAAGCAGGTCTTTGATGCTGAAGGAATATGACTAGAAAGTCTATTCCATAAGGAAGCAGCGGCATTCATCTGTGTAGTCGTAGCTCTCGTTTTTCTCGGACGAATATGGATTGCAAAGGGAAACTCCGAGTCGTGCAACGGAAAAAAGTTTTTCCGTCGCAACGTACGAGAGCTAGCTATGGCTGTTGCTACGGCGACATATGAGAAAGAACGATCATCATAATTTGAGTCTTGTTGGTTGAGTTTTAAGAGAAACTTCGTCACTTGAACAGAGAGATCTGAATTCTGGTTTATGAAATCGAAAACTTTAGTGTATACACAGTTCCTCATAACAAGACCAATTATTACGCTATTAATAACAAGTTATTAATAGCGTAATACTGTCAGTAAAATTGTCTCGGGTTCATTGGAGGAGAAAGGAAAAAATTGAGCCATGATTCTTGAAGTTGGCCGGCAATGTTAGCCGTAAGTTGCGTACAGCCTCCGTGTGTTCCCGGCGTTACACGGGCTAGCCGGCATGTGAGCATTTTTTCAGTTTGTCTGTGAATAAGTCAGCATATAAAAATTAGAATACAGTATATCAAAATTGGACCACATATATATCTCACATGGATATACTAGGCTTTCATTAGATAAAAGATAAAAACAGTTAACCGCCAGCTAAGTACAAACACAGTCCTTTTGTGGAGGGATCGTGGTACAAAGCAGGGATCGAGGTACTGGCCCGGGTACGGGCTGAGCGAATCCTTGTCCCCGTGAACGCCAGCGCTTACAAACAGGCGAAGTTGGTCAGCTTTTGTTTTATTGTTATGTCCCATTAGCCGAAATGTTCTGTGTCTGTGAATGCCGGACCCTTGCCCATAACAACGGAGAAAACATCAGTTTTGTAGTCATTCAAGTCACTTGAACTGGACTTGAATTGATACATGTCATACCGTCGTACCGATCGACACGATCGCAAGCGTAGCACTCGGAGTTTACGGACAAAGCGAGCGCGTTCATGTATGGCCATGGTTTGAGGAACTGTGGGGCTTAAATACTCGAAATTACAGTGTGTCGCAGCGCATTTTTTTCATTTTCGGCCAAAAATGGTGACTTTGGTATTTTACAACATAAAATGCACTTTTAATAGTTTGCTAGTATCCGTTTCAACTCACATCGTTTGGTGTCGCAGTTCTCAACTACCGAAAATCCAGTCGTTGTGGAATGGCCAGGCGGGAATGCAGAGAAATACTTTGAAGAGCCAAGTGTAGAATTTGGGACTCAGTGGAGATAATTTGTTTGCGTTCCTGCCAGCCTTATCCGAAGCAGTCTTTGTAGTTTTATCGCCCTCGTTCACGCTGAATATTCATAGACGTGGGCACCATACGGTTCTCGGGGCCTTGACCGTATAGTGCTCACGTCAAAATTTGTATGGCCAAAAGCTGGAATGTTTATTTTCCATAAGGCTTTTAAGAAAGCAATGAAAAATATACCGCGATCCCTCCTGATTTCTTTTGTATTTGAAGTTCAAGATAAGTTTTGTTCTAGATTATCAAAGTGTTTTATCAATCACGTCAATCAAGGGCGATCAGCCTCAGCGTTGGTGATCGGTAGAACAAATTGATGAAGGGGATTAGTGAGGGTATTTAAGATATATGAATTATGTTTCTATTTGCACTCATCAGAAAACTTCTTCCTCTCCCTCACACAAGCTATTCCATTACTGTTTCCCTTCACCACACATAAATTACTGTTCTAATGTTTAGAGTTTTACTAATGATAACAATATCTATGCCTTAGAGCGTCTACAGAAACGTGCAATGAGACTTATTCTCGACAATGTTCCATCTCTTTCCACTTACGTATACTCAACTTTATTGGTCACCTATTGACCTGATACTTCGTCTTAAGCGCCTGACCAATATCTATAAAGCAACTCACAATTTAACCTCTGATTAATAAATATAGCTCCTATGTTAAATACTCCTGATTTAATAGCTCTTATGTTAAATACCATCCCTTCTACTTCACTGCGTTCTTCCGATCAGAACTTCCTTAAGGTTCCCAGACCGCGTACAACACTTTTACCAAAACACCTTTGCTGTTGCAGATGGATGAAAACAACAATCTCCCCAAAATCATCAGGGACTCTCAGTCATTGACTAGTTTTGATAACTCTTTTCAAATCATTCTGGATTTACTTATCGGATGCTTCTCCCTAATTTCTTTTTGTCTGTAGTTCTGTTTTTCATGTGCTTTCAAGTTTCATGTACCTGATTATATATGCCATTTTATACATCAAAAAGGGTGTCGCCAATACTGATACCACTACATCAGAACAAATTAATGGGGGGAAGAAGGGAAGGTAATTAAGAGATATAAACTGTTTTCTTTGAAAAACTCTACAGAGATGGCGAGAGCAAAGTAATAGGCACACACGCGACGCAGGTAAGTCTTGCATGATGAAAAGCATTCAATACATGACATTTATTGATCATATTCACAACTTCTAGACGAACAATACCTGCATTAACCTGTGGTTTGACCGGGTTACTTTTAGGCAACATCGTCACTAATTATAATTTTCCAGTACTATCAACTTTTGCCTTGACGGAAGTAATCTATCACATGCTGACGAGTCTGACGTCATCTGAACTTTCGATTATCCTTTGGTTTCATTTCCTTCTTGCAACACATGATCTAATTTGGGATTTTCTGATCTTGACCAAATCATGATATTTTCACGTAAATTATTGCAATTTCACACTCTCTCTATTTAACTGACATTTTAAAGTATTAAAAACTGAAAAATAGAAATCTTCAACCTTTAATATCAAAAATCTTATTTTTTGGTAGGTAAAAAATCAACTTTTTCTGACAGGTTTCATTATGACATCTTTGAAACACAAAATAAGCTGCATTTAAAGTCTCAGAAATTTTAATTTCAAAAATTAAAAATTATTACATATATTGTTGAAGATCTCTAACATCGGCTGTGTAGACACAGTAGCAGGTGCCTGGTACAGTCTTTTTGGAAGAATGCTAGCTGACCCTGCTTGAGATGACATTCAATTGAACGCCATCTCAAAGCACAGGCTGACCCTGCTTGAGACGGCGTTCAATTGAACGCCATCTCAAAGCACAGACTGACCGTGCTTGAGGTGGCGTTCAAATGAACGCCATCTCAAAGCACAGGCTGACCCTGCTTGAGATGGCGTTCAATTGAACGCCATCTCAAAGCACAGACTGACCGTGCTTGAGGTGGCGTTCAAATGAACGCCATCTCAAAGCACAGGCTGACCCTGCCTGAGATGGTGTTCAATTTAAGGCCGTCTCGAAGCACAAGCAGGCCATGTAAATGTTGGAGAATGAACATTTCTGATGAAAAAATAGGCCACCTTGTGTTATCATTGGTGAATAAAACTGATATGTTTGAGAGGGTGTTTGTACTGTTTCAAAGTAAAAAGTGAGTAGTTAATAAAAGACTACTGTAGGTAACAGCATTTCAAAAATCAGCAAATCTAAGTGAACTAATCTTTTATTTAAGAAAATTTAATATGTACATGATAACATTATGTAAACACACAAAAATTAGACATTTTGTCTACCCGCATAACACCAGCTTTTCCCAAACATTGTGTGGCGACAATGGTAAAGACCACACAAATCCTGCACATACAGGCAGCAATTTCTTAACCTTTGACTGTTAATTGTTGCAAAGGCTGCCTCCAGAAATTTGATTATTAGTGACTGATCACAAAATAAAACAAACCAATGTTGTAAACACATGTAATGTACCGTACACTTTGGCTATAATTCCTCTCTTGTTAAAAGTAACAAACTAGATTGCAAGTTCCCAGAAGAAATTATTATCAATACACAGCACAGAGTGTTTCCTATTTAAGAATACATGTATTTAAGAATACATGCATCTTTCACCAATGCCAATTACACAACTACTGCTATAGAATCTAGATACATGTGGCAAATTTTGATTATGGAATAGTGAAAAATAAAATTAACAGTTATAAACTAGCGTCCATATGGCTGATACAGCTTCACTGTGTTACATGTACAGAATAACTAGAATTTGTGATACTTGTGTTGATGATGAAGGTGGAAATATTTGTTAGCTCATTTCATGATGGCCTGACAAAAAGTAACAAAAAATAATAGCAAAAATACACATGGAAGATTTCACCATAATTTGAACAAATTATATTAAGATCATTCTTAAGAACATGTTAACCAAAGTTATCAGGTGAGTAGTTTATCGAGAAACATATTTTTTGACCAAAAATGGCTAATGTTGCCAGAAAAATACAAAAAAAAGTGTTGATCTTATAACAATTTTAATACATCACATTGAAATAACCCCGAGGAACCTGTATATAAAATGTCAAAGCTATCAGAAAAGCAGTTTTCGAGAAGCAATTTTTCAGCAAAAATGGCAAAAATTGCCCCTGATTACAAAATTTTTAGATTTCATGATTTTTTTAATACATAAATAACCCTTAGGAACCTGTTGACAAAATATATCAAGCTATTGAATGAGTAGTACTTAAGTAACAAATTTTTGACGAAAAAGTATAAAATTAGCCTTAAAATACAAATTTGCATATTTCATCACAATTTGAACAAATCTGATTAAAGTCATCCCTGGTTACCTGTACCCCACATTTTAAAGGAATCAGAAGAGTCATTTTAAAGATGCTTGGAATGTAAAAAGGTGACATACTCCAGACAACGAATGCCTGACAACAGACAATCAACATCCATCAGTTTGATTAACTTTGCATCGTTAACAGTGAAGCTTAAAATAGAAGTGAATTGCTGCATGTCATTTTGATTAAACATCAGTCCTTCACTAGAACATAATTGATACTATGTTCCACTATATTCGAGGTGTTGGTATATATACTGTATGCATCAAAATAGTCACCTACATGTACAAGTACAGCAGTACAGAAGTTTATGTTGATATCACCTAGCTGACAATGCACATGTACATACACACTTTCCCAGAGGTTAAGCTTGAAAATTGTAAACTTTCAGAGCAGAATTTATCACCTACTTTCTTTAGCAATATTGCTTCATGTATTAAAAAAACAGTCTGATTGCAATGTTGCCTCATTTGGTTGCCTTTCTTCCGATTGTCTTCCTTCTGATTATCTGGTGTGCTGGATGTAATGCAGTGTTCAACAATATCCTGCTGGATGCAGTGTCGGTGGACTTATACTCATAGTTCTTCACTTCAACATGTTTTTCAATCTGAAGAACCCGTTCGCATGCTGGACAAAGAACACTTCTACTATCACAGCTGGCTTAAGAGTGCTGAAGTTTTCCATCTCTTATCTTTTCTTCAGTCTGTGTTTTCCCATAGAAACCTTAAAATGAATATTTAAAATTTCAAATAAGGAGAAAATTCAAAAGGGATAGGAAAAAATGAAATTTGACATTTTACAATTTACTAAAGAACAATAAAATTAAAGATGTAAAAATTTAAAGCTATTATTATCAAAGGGAAGCAGTCATAGAAACTGTGTTCAAGGGTCGTATCTGATCCGTACAACCAATGTTAACAGTGTAACTAAGGTATGATGGTGATTGGTGAAAGTTAAAAGTCTGTCATAATCTACAACATCATATAATTTAAAAGTTGCAGCTCACATGATGAGGGACATCTGGATATCATTAACAAAATACTGGTACATTGTTTGTAAACAAGAAACTCACACAGATGCAGTTTCAACGATGGTTTCCGTTGAGCTAAAGATGGTTACTGGAGGGAGGGTCACCATATTTTGTGCAACCATAAGAAGGAAAGATGTGGCTCATTTAGTGCTTCATCCAAAAATCATAATACATGGAGTCTATCTGGCAAATTGTTGACAATTTCCCCCCACAAAACATGCCATATCTGCATGTAATATATATTTGTTTGATAATGTATTTAAATGTTCTTTGCCTGAATTGGGAAGTAAAATGTGCATTTGTGTACGAGAAATTGATTTCTGAATTTCATCTAAAAAGCTGGTTCACTACTGTATCCATGGTGTCTATGATGAAACTATGAATATTTTTTTTGCAGTACAAAATTAGATAAATCTGTGCATTTATGTATGCCTGATTATTTACATTATTGTTTTTGATTAGACTAGAGTGGTTACAAGTCCATGGTTGTGCAAGAAATTTGATTTTGGAATTTCACTGAAATGTTGATTCACTGTGCATTGCGGTCAATGATGAAATTATGAATAACTTTTTCCAATACAACATTAGATAAATCAGTGCATTTATGTATGCTTGATTATTTACATTATTGTTCTTGACTAGACTTGAGTGGTTACAGGTCCATGATTGTGCAAGAAATTTGATTTTGGAATTTCACCGAAATGTTGATTCACTATGCATGGCGGTCTATGATGAAACTATGAATAATTTTTTTTCTAATACAAAACTAGGTAAATCTGTGCATGTAAGTGTGCTTGATTATTTGTATGAATGTTTTTGATTAAACTAGTAAACTAGAGTGGTTGTAAGTCCATGGTTGTGCAAGAACTTTGATATTGGATTTTTACTGAAATGTTAATTCACTATGCATGGCAGTGTATGGTGAAACAATGAATAATTTTTTTTCTAATACAAAACTAGGTAAATTTGTGCATGTATGTGTGCTTGATTACTTATATTAATGTTTTTGATGAAACTAGAGTGGTTGTAAGTCCATGATTGAGCAAGAAATTTGATTTTGGAATTTCACTGAAATGTCAATTCACTATGCATGGCGGTCTATGATGAAACTATGAAACTATGAATATTTTTTTTTCAAATACAAAACTAGGTAAATCTGTGCATGTATTATTGCTTGATTATTTATATTAATGTTTTTGATTAAACTAGAGTGGTTTTAAGTCCATGGTTGTGCACTTGAAGAAATTTGATTTTTGAATTTCACTCAAAAGTTGATTTACTGTACATGGTACGTAGCCTATGAGAGAACTATACACAAGTTTTCCAATATAAAACTGACAATTTTTTACTTCCCATTTGCCATACACATGGCAACTGGGAGGTTGTATGCAATGGCATCAAAATATCTGCATGTGATATGTCTGACTATACATTGTATGTCCGTACAGTGTTTGTATGTCTGTCTATCTATCTGTCTGTCCAGATCAAAAACTTCCAAACCTCTGCTCATGTTGAGCTGATTTTTGAGTAGTCATGCCATGTGTGATGTACCGGTAGATGTGCCGTTGTTTAAATGAATCTCATCATTGACATGATGGCAAAATTCTCATATTTGTATTTTTGTGGCAATATTTTCCACTTTTTGATCAAACTATCTTCTTCTTTGAAAGTGTTTATCCCATTTCTTACAAATTAGGTGCCCAGGTCATTATGAGATGAATTACTTCATATATGCTTCAGTATAAGAATGATTTGCAGTCGAATTTTCTTAGTAATCATTCTGTAGGAATACAATGTTGCTGTATGTGTTTGCTAGCACTGATTGTTTCTATAAAATGGGAGTGCAGTGTCATCAACAGTTTTTGTTGTATTTTTCATGACATATCATTACATGTTGTTTTTTACAAAGTCAATATCATGACCATTTGTTTATCTTTTCTGATCACAGCTTCTGGCCAAAAGAAGTCACCAATGACAACACATACAGACAGAAAAAACAATATAGACATTTTGTCAACAAAAGGATACAATAATTCAAATAAGAGATAGACACCTTGGAAGCGTTAACCATTGTGGTCTTGTGGTCTGTGTAAGTCACATGTACAGAAACTACGTGTAGATGAGAAGCGAACATCAAATCTACAGCGATATTTTTTCCTATGATAAGCCCAAGACCTGAAAGTATGTAGACCTGGAAACTGGACATATTTAACAACCACGTGCTAAGCAATGAAACTTCATCGGATGAATGATCTGGTGGAATCAAAGTAAACATGTACTCAGAGACTGTAGTGACAGTGATGTAACGGGATGTAATGGAGGAATTCTTCTTGTATTACTGACAAAAGTTTGTTAATTTTCTTTCTGTACATTTCTTAAATTAGATTAAGTTGTATAAGTTGTATACAATTGAGCTTGTCATTTTCTTGTGGCAAATGTAGCCAATGCAGCTGCCCTTCTCACTGTCTGCTCTCTTATTCGGTAGTTTAGTGAAACAGCAACACTACACAGCAAAACTTCCATTCAAAAAAGGCATGTCCAGGGCTAGCAGAAAACAAGCCTAATGCCAGTCTTAAGCTTGTTTAAGGCTAGCCTAAAGCAAGCCCAAAGCATACCCAGCTTGACAGCAAAGTCTGCATGTCTCATTCTCACCTTGTCTTGGGCCATTGAGTCTAAAGGTGATAACTATCATTGCCACTGAATTACATTTATATGTGATTTCCTGCACATTGTAAGAGATAATGTAGTGTTGAAAGCTATTCTGTGGGTCTAAGACTTACTTTGGGCTTGTTTTGGGCTTATCTAAGTCATGCCAAAAGCAGGACTTAATTCAACACAAGTTTTGCTGTGCACTGTATCAGGTGTTTGTGTGAAGGTCTCATGTATTCAGTAAAATTCACTTGTTTGGAAAGGTATAGGTCATTTCTTAACAAGTACAAGGCCTTGTGTCCTAGAATTATTCCTGTCATTTGCTATTGAAAATTGTAACACATACAATTTCATATTTCTATGCTTTGACCATGATGACATCAGATATCAATAAATTTTCCTAGACACAGTGCACAATTGAACATCATTTCTACAGGGTTTGAGACGGTGTTCAATTGAACGCCATCTCAAAGAATGCTTGAGATGGCGTTCAATTGAATGTCGTCTCAAACATTTTTTGAGATGGCGTTCAATTGAACGCCATCTCAAAGAATGCTTGAGATGGCGTTCAATGGAACGCCTTCTCAAAGAATGCTTGAGATGGCGTTCAATTCAACGCCGTCTCAAGCATTCTTTGAGATGGGGTTCAATTGAACGCCATCTCAAGCATTCTTTGAGAAGGCGTTCAATTGAACGCCGTCTCAAATATCAATTACCTGTTTTATTCTTCCAAAAATGTAATTAATTTTTTATGACAGAGGTTATAATGCCAGACTGATAATGATATGCTGCGCAAATTCCAAAAAAGATTTATTTTTGAGAAAGCCAATGCAAAGTTACTTTTTTGCCTGTAAAATATCTCAGTTCAATTTTTGTTGTTGTAAATCTGTATTATTTTATTCATTAATTGATGAATAAAAATGATAGTCAATAAAAATGTGTTTTTGTACTGTCAATTTTTAGGTTTCACTTTTGCAAGTATGTCTTACATCTGAATTTATTTGATGAAATTATAATTTATTTGGACATATATAAAAATGTCATTTTTGAACTTGCAAATATTAAAATATATTACATGGACTGAACGGAAATTTTGAATTGCGATTTTTATGTCAATCATTATGAAGAACCTTCAAACAAGCGAATTTTGCAAACTAAAGAATTATGCAGGAAATTTTAGCAGCCTGAAATTATAAACCATAAACATAAACTTTTGATAGTAAAATTTTGCAAAATAGTAGTCAATTACAGCGAAACAAACAAATTTATCATGTAAATATCAGAAAACCTCAAGATCAGAAAATCCCAAAATAGATCAGGTGTTCGCTTTCTTCATGAGTTCAACGATATCCAGTGCGCATGCGTTAGGTTCCGTTGCTCTATTTCCCTATTTTCCCCGCCTAAACTTTGACAACTGCACATGCCTATCTACAAGCGGCATATTCAAGTGTGTCCATGCTACCGGTCCCGTGGATTTTTAGATTGGAAGTTAGGAGATTACTCCCTAGTCGACCATTTTTGAACACAGTGAGACATTTCCATCGGCTTGTACTGACTGAAATAATCGTTTTAATGGATATACGTTAGATCGAATGGATTTCAATGAACTAGGAACGCACGATACCGGGGAACTGCAATGATAAGCCTACTTCCTTGTAGGTTGCGGTACGTACAAAATTTATCATAAAGCCTATTAACTGATGCAACTATCGCGTTCTAACTGTAACATTCTATTATATTGTATAATATAGAGTGAAATTAGAAGGCTTTTACACAGTTACAGCTCACCCATTTTACTAAATCTCACCTCAAAAAGACCCCTGACCCTTACCCCGGGAGTATAGACGCGATGCAAGTTGTTGGCCTACAGTGACAAGGATATGTTAACACAGATAACTAGGAACAGGCCAGTGATCTACAAAGCAAGTACGCCATATACTGATACAATGATGACAAATGATATTTATCCCTCTCGAATGATAATCACGTTAATCAGCTTCATGCCACGTGTTTGGAAAATTATGAAGTTTAACTTGCAGAAATGAGTCTGTAATACCGAGAGTTTTATTTCTTAGGCCTGTCACACTCCTGAATGATATGTATGAATTTAGTCGAAAACACGCCTTTTAAAGAGAATCTCAACTTACACTGCTATATTGTAGTATATCGTTGCATGACGTATATTTCTAAGAAGGGAACGAAGAAATTGTATTTAAAATGATACTACAATTCGAAAGCGGTAAGAGAGGCTGACAGTTCCGATTTATATATAAATCCTAATAAGATGTGCAATCTTATTCTGTTTAGTTAGGAGAATGAATACTCATGAAACTTTCTCTATGTCTAACTTTGACTGATACGTATTCAAGTTCAACAAACAAATAACTTGATCACAATATATTTCGGCAAATTGTTAGTACCCAGGTATGTTGAGCCGTAAATGTGAAACAGTCAGAATATATACAAGAAATTACGCAAAGTCACACAATATATATAATCCTAATGGAAGTCTAGTGTCATCTAAAGGTCGCTTGGGTCTTCAACTACTTTGCATGTATTATTCGAACACATTCCAGCATATCATCTACAGTCGATAGTGCAGTCGATATCAGATCGTATGGATTTGTTAAATGTGAGTATTTTCTTTAAAAACTGAAATAAGTTATGTTGTATTGTAGAAATGTACACACGCACGTATCGAGTAAGGATAATTCATGCGGAAACTTTAAGATAGCAGATCTTATAATCAAACGAAACGACCAATAGTTTTCACGAAACAACACGTACGCAAATATGGTACTGAGCACATTCTTTGTAAGGGTCAAATACGCTTCTTGACACAAGTTGTCTGTTATTTCTATGTTATTGTATTCGATTGACTTTCTCTTTAGATTCTCTCCTGTTCCTAGATTGACTCTAAGCAGTAGTTAAACGCTGTATAGTGTCTGGATATCTTGATAACAAACTACAAGATTTGCCAACTAGGGTAATGCCCTCGTGCACCGTATATCTTATGATCCATGAAAGGTATCTGATCATTACAGCATGTACATTCGCGCAGTGTGCGTTATGTTGGCATCATGCTGTCGTTACCTAGCGTGTGGATAACGATACTAGGGTAAGGTGTCATTCTGTATTGGCCAATAACAAGCCCTTTTACTAAGAAGTGAAACGTGGCCAAGGTAAAAAATAAAACTGACCCTAACAGTTTTACCATAATTAAGAATAATACGAAACTTTCATAAGCGTTTACAGGCGGAGGGACTATTAAGTATAGCCTAGTCAGCTCTAACTTTATATGAGCATGTGTAGTGTAATATTAAATAATGTTTTCTGTTCCAGACAAGAATTTTTTGTCAACGATAACATACCAAATTGTATACCTTGCGTTGTGTTGGAAAGTTGTATACTTTATAATCATTAAGTGTTAAAAGTGACAGCTATTTCCTTTTAATTTAAACTTTAATGGTTGGATTACAATATTATCCCCTCACACTGAGTCGCCGAAAAGTTGAACTAATTGACTTCACTAGTTATTTGCGAAACATTTACACGTAAAAAGGATTTCATAGGTGTGTTCTCATTTGATTTAATTTAGCATTTTGGCAATCTCCAAAATAAATTCAAAACATGTGACGAAATGCAGAGGTGGTGACAACGATATGGACCCAGAACGCCTATGTCCGTCTTCTGTTCAGAAGGTGTTTGGGGAAAATGAAATGAAAACCTTTTCAATATGCAGTTGGCAATTATAAGACGAGGTTCATTTATCCAGCGTACCAATCCACAATGTTTGTCAAAGGCTCACAACTAGTATTAGACATGTCACAACATTCTATTTATAGCTAACAGAGGGTATGTCACGACCTGACCTACACGTACTTTGTTCACCGAGATAAATGTAACCCTTGCGCAGCATCAAACATAACTGACCAATGGCGTGCCGTTTATATATAGAATGTTAATGATGTCCAGGGTAGGATAGGTAGCGTATTATTTGGACGGCATTGCGTCTTCAAATGTGTTTCAACCAAGATACCGTTTTAAGGATTAGGTGAATCGGTGTGGTGCATCACTGTCAGGTAGGAGTATTCATAATTCTATCGAAAGATTTGGAGATCAATATGTAATTCTAATATCGACCTCATGTAAAAATGTACGCCAAGGTGTGATAGCTAAAAGTACAGCCTTCATACTTACAGTGAAGTATAACAATTACTTGCTACAAGCAAAATGGGAAAAATAAACATAAATTTGTGATGCAAAAAAGGTTTCAATGGTTCCTTAAAATATTGCTACTTATTATTTATGCGAGTTTGCGTGTGCGCTCAGAAGAAAATGTACCCTGCTTACAGGCTTGTTTTAGTGGTATTGATGTTTACTTATTTACAGCTGAGGTATAAATTTAATAAAATTTGCGAACGTGACTGAAAGATGAATGAGAAGGATTAACTTGCTTGTCTTCGTTCACTCACAAATATTCACTACAAAAGCTTAAAGTATTTTCATTTTTTATATCCTCTTGCTTATTTCAGATATTAAATACTGCTACAACATTTTAAGAAGTGGACTGTAATTGTCAGAGGGTTGATCAACGCTTGACCACCAAACCTTACACGTGAAGGCTTTCATCTGTTTTAGATGGACGTTTTAGATGTTTTAGATTCAACGACAACATGGTATTTAATCATTCTGAATTTTGATTAATAATTTTAAGATTAATAAAAAGATGTTGAAAATCAATGTTAATGTAATAATTTTTGATTCATGGACTGTCATTCCAACTAGATCTACTCTAAGGTCTACAGAGAGCAAAGACATCTTCATTTTGGTTATTGTCATACTGTAAGGTGGTCTTGTGATGTTAATTAAAAATAAAAGCTTTTCAGTTCCAAGGACAAACTTTCTTCTTTATGTTCATGCAATTTCCTTTGGTATATATGTTTGGAAACTGCGACAAAGTTGCCCAGCAACACCTTCGTGACTCTACTAAACTACGACCTAAGCGCATACATTATTTACATCGTAATCGCGCGGTAAAATGATGTGTGTTTTTTACAGAATACGCCCCTGAGATCGAATGTGTGATCATGCTTTGCATGATACATTGTAATAACAAGGTCGAGATCAAATCCTGATTTTATTCATTCATATCCCGATATTGATATGCTCGATTAAATCGTGTAGTGAGTCGTGTAATTAAAGAAACATCATCTGACTTCCAACATTTCATTCAAATCTAGATAGAAGCCTTGTGTCATCGTAGAGGAGGCGATGTCTCATTTTTCACTATTCCCACAGATTTCAAACACTTTAATTCTATCGAGAGAGTTTGGCGTCAAATTTAGGCAAATTATTAAAATGTGCATATTTAACGTAACCCTAGTATTTGCACTCGCCCCGATCCCTAAATATGGAAGTGCTCATGAATAATAATTTGGGGGCAAAGGTGATGAAGTGTCCAATCAGATCCAAGGCTGTGACCTACTTCACGTACCTCTGCCGTGTTTTGATATTGCTTAGCAAAGAAACGTGCTCACCGTTGTCCATAAAAGTATGTTTTTTCTCTTTTCTAAGGATCTCCTTATTTTTAACTGTGTCAGATTAAAAAAGGCGAGGTCGTTCGTGAAACAATTTTAGGGATAGGTTTTGGTGTGGTACGATCGGCCGTACCCATGGAGCTAGACCGTACCGTACTACGCTTGTGCAACTGGCCGAGCTCAACCAGCATGCTCGATCTGTCCTCAATTCCAATGAAGATTCATAAGTCTTAGTTTTGCAGTCTTGTTTCCGTATCATAATCCAAACAATGTGTGGTATGGTCGAACGTTGTGGCCGTTTTATGAAAGTACCATGAAAACTAAGCTGCAAAGCCACACAGCGTCACTGTCGCGTGATCGAGCATGGAGGTCTCTGCTACCGCCATGGATCGAGGTACAAGCGTGCGGGTGATATCATGGTGAACGGAACTGTTCAGAGGGAAACACGATCGTTGACATGGGCAGTAATTGAAAACTCAAATTCATAGAAGGTGACAAAGTCAAAGTTATCAAGAGAAAATTTGACCATATATGGCTTTCTTTGTTTTAAGTTGGCTTGCAACTTTGATGATTTCAAAATTTCGCCAGCCTACATTTGTATGGTAAATATTTTCCAGCCACTACATGGGCCATGTATCACAGGAAAGTAAACCGGGCGAGAAGCAGAAGTGAGAGAAAATGGGGAATACAAAGATCGACAAGGCAGTGGAGCAATCCTGTCATTTGAACATCACATCACAATCACATTTATTCAATAAGATGAACTTCATCTGTCATCAAGAAAGCCACAGAAAAAGTGGAAGGAAACAGAAATTTCATCATTGAACAAAACAAAAAACAGTCTGTGAAATTGTTCCAGTAGTACTTCCCGAGACAAACATTGGTGTTGTCGATTTTAATTTCATTTCATAAACTTAATACTTCATCGAGTATCATCACATAGAAATTCAGTCTTTGTGAAGCCATTTTTATTGATGTTTTCATTTTTAGCTACTATAGACTATAGTCTATAGAAGCTATTGGGATGGGTATCCGTCCGGCGTCCGTCGTCAGTCTGTATGTATGTATGTATGTATGTATGTA
>LD346920.1:38486-50850 GCA_001465055.1 Ptychodera flava | reverse complement strand
AATGTGACTAAGGGAATTCTTGTAAGTTCAGCTGTAATAGCGGCAATTCCGACAGTTCCAGTTCTTTTAGCTTTAACTCCTATACCAGGTGTTATTATTGATGTGATGCAAGGAAAAACAGGAGTATCAAAGAGGCGAGAGAAGTATAAACATTATTATGTACAATATAAACAGCTGATTACACAAATACAAGTAAAAGGTGCATCCCTTCGGAACGAGAAAGAAGAGAATAAAGATACCCGCACCTCAGAACTTATTCAGGACATATTTCATCAGGCGCTAGAAATCCAAAAACAAGAAGGATTTAGTCCGCCGCTGGAACGATACATGCGACATTATGGATTAAATGGATATGAAAGTTAGTTAACTCTCGAGTTCATCATCAGCTAGACTCCACGACTGACTGACAACACGGGGTAAAAGTCCCTTTATATAGGCTAGTTTGATGGTGATGACTCACACGGAATTTCCCTCACGTACATGTCTATACATGTTGTGTGTTTATAAATAGGTCAGACAGAACAAGTTTCTACATGTCCACTACCAGCATCAGTGGTCCGTTCCGGGTTGCTATGGTTACTGTACTGACATGTAGTGACATGTTCTGGGTCATCTGTAAATAGTAGTGACTCAGGGGGAATTCCCTCTTACGCGCATGCGCAAACGCTTAAGGGGAGGGAATTCCCCCTTCTGTAGTTGAATAAAAACAAAATTTATCACAGTTGACCACGTTTACTTAACTACTCTTGCACTATATTAGACTAATAGCATATCACTTCCTTTATTCTGTCGTAGAAGTGGAAAATTTTGGGTCATGGTTATTGATTTGCTGATTTTTACCAACATTAGCTGTTGCCAGTTGTTCAGATGTTCCATCAGGACAGCGTTGCACATTGCAGGCTATGCTGTTCAAATGTTGGAACTGCAAGTGACCCTTTACAATAATACTACCCTTTAAATTTAGGTGTTAAGACATCTTCTCTTCTTGTAAACATAAAGTAGGTTGAACTACATCGTATGCAACTTTCATTATATTTTCGAGGCACAACTCAATTGCGAATCTAAATTGTGCACAAAAGTATGACATGACTCCATGGAATTGTCCACTTACATCGAAACATTTCAAATTGCAAACTGTATCTTTTCAGGGATTTGCCATGAACAGTTCGAGGACAGTAAGCCTTATCGCGGGGAGTTTACTAAATAAGATCATAGTATATGTTCCTGTCACAAGGACCACTTTAACAAAATAAGAACATCCTTTTGGCACGCAAGAGTTTCACATCACATTTTCTGGAATAATTTCAACATGCATATTGACAATATTTTATTTATATACAACGTAGCAAAGTGGCAAGGGCTACAATATTGCAAAAAAATACGTCTCAAAATTTTAATAGGCATTTTCCTTTTGTTTGCTTTGTGGTATCTGTTTAGGGTCAAGTCATCCTGGGTTCATAAATGCCACTGTAATGTCGCAAGACTGTTCTATGTCGGCATTACAGAAACAGGAGAATAAGCATTCTTATTTTTAAATGTTACCCTCGGGAAAAAGTAATAACTCAATTATTTTCCTTTGGCCCAAGATGTACTTATAGTGTTTTCTTATAGGTATGAAACACTGTCAATCTCTAGTGAAAGGTACACTTTGGTATCGATATATGTTATAATTGTTTTTTAAGACGAAGATACATTCTGCGAAAATATGGTGTGCAAGATATTTAGCTTGAGATTGGTTGACCATTTGTATGCAAAACTTTAAAAGGAACCTTTTAAATGGGAAGGCTAGGTTGAGTAAGATATCACTTTGGTTTGAAGTTATAAGGGGCGTGAAAACATACTACATGTGTTTGTTTCAGTAATGAACAGCCGCGAGCGAAGTGCTGACAGCCAGGCAGGAATCTGTCCTGCTTAATGTTCGTGATCAATGGCAAGCAGTTTTAAGAGGCATCCAATGCCATCAATGAGCTCGTGGAATTTGATCACGCTAACCAAATGACCCAAAGGCTGCTTTGAGATATTCACGCATATCAAGTGTGATACTATTTTAATGAATATCTCTTTCCACATGAGCAACAAAAGCGCCCGCTATAGAGCATGGATGTAGTGATAACATTAGCTTGTTCATCGGCTTGACCTATATAAGGCTGTTAAAACTACGACATTCTGGTGCAATCAGCGTGCACATACTTTGAGGTCTGGTTTATTTGAAACTTCTTTACACAAAATCCGCTCCATATCTTGCTCGTAATACTCGTGTAGAGCTGAACCATCTTCACCACTCACTATATATACATGTTTGTATCTATCTATCTATCTATCTATCTATCTATCTATCTATCTATCTATCTATCTGTCTGTCTGTCTGTCTATCGTCTTTGAGAAGACTTTTTGTGTACGATAAATAATAGAGACAAAGAGTCCTCGTAAATTAAAAACTTACAACTTGAAACGAGATTGCATTGTCTTTTTGATCGTCTTCATTCGACCAAATTGTGTCCTGCTCAATATCTTAGCACCTACATACAAACTGAATTTGTATTATGGATCTGACAGTTCGCGTGTAGTTCTATTAGTTAATGTAACTAAGCTGTTCCAAGAGGAAATGAAAATGACCTATATAATTGATATCGCAGAAAATGCGGTTCCTCCATTATCATATAAAGACAAACGTTTGATCACCCTATGGTATTTCAGACACACATTTGGTAAAACAGGAATCCAAATATTATGCCTGTTTTCAATTGAAAGCCTTCGTTGATACTTTCTTTTTCATGACTTTCGAAAGTTTTGAAAATAACAGACTTTAGATTGCCCGTTGGTTTTCTTCAAGCACCTCCTAGATCGTTCACCATATTCTTTTCCAAAGTTGGTAAAATGCCAAAACTTTGTAGAATCATGCACATTTTGTGAATAATTTCATACTCTCATGTCTGCAATTAATTTTTGAAATTTTTCATTCAGCTTTGACTTAACGATATGATTTTACATTGGCATTCGTTACGAACTGTGAAGGTTAAGGAAACTACTAACTGCTTTCAGAATAGTCAGAGGTTACCCATGCAGATATACTTGTGTATTTTTATGACTTTCACTAGCTTATGATCTAAGGACCTTATGTTCTTAGGACCTGTTTAAGATTAATGTTGTCATAAATGTGATATACAGACCTTAAATTGCAACAGCATACTAACACAAGTAGTAGTGTATGACCTAAGCCATTTAGCCTTGTTCTCAATAAGTGATCACTCGATTACGCTATGAACGATATGATTTTAATGTCAGATAATCCATTCTTGAAAAGTTGACAAGAGTTAAATCAGGCTCTCTCACAGCTCATTGTTCGCAACGCAGTTTTGATAGTCTATCGTGTACTGCGAAGCCTAGGCGATTTGGTTTGTTCAGCCTGTGTAACACGCCTTTTCTCTTGAGGGCGCACTACTGTCGAAAGACTGTGGCATAGAACAATCTGAAGACTCTTTTCGTGAAAGCCACCACTTAGCTTGATCATTATCATCGTTGCATGCATTGATTGCTACTATTATTTCCGTTGTTCATAATAAGTTGTTCTTGTTATCGCTGTAGTGGTTGTTGCCAATTTCTGTGTTTAGAAATGGTAATCCGATATACAATTAAGTGTAGTTTTCATCGGAGTTTCACATAGCTTACTGTGGAAGAAATAATGTTTATTTGAAATCAATATAAGATAAATTACAAATACGCAGGAGAATGTGTAAGCAATGAAATCAACAGCTAGAGTAACAAAACTTCTTCCTATCCTAGAACGTCCCATCCTAAATTTCGTGCTGCAGAAATTGTAATTTGTTAGTCTAAACGATGCCACTGTCAATGTTTAACAGATCGCAATATTGATTAGCACAGGCGTTTGGATATACTCTACATCTTACAAACGACACAATTGCATTTTCTAAAAGGGATTGACTCTTTATAATAGCCAGTCATCAAAATTAGGATATTATCGGCCATGGAAAAAAGAAATCGTGGTTACATACATAGAAGAGATGCACCATATATTTAATAAGTTTTACTTACATTAACAAGACAATTGAGAAACTTAGTCAAATAAATAATCCCCAAATTACACGAGAGCTTGCGGTACTTACAATACTTCAAGAGAATATGCCATTTCATAGTCGAACAATATATGCAAATCAGGAGATTCTAAACTAATGCACGCAAACGAATTGATTGAAAAGACTGTCACGTATAAGTTTTATTGTACGTGAATAGTTGTAGTAAGTAGAAGACTCCTAAATAGCACATAAAATATATTGTTCCCTAATGGACTGGAATATGGTAACTGTCCTTCAGTACTCATATCCCTTATAAGTTGTTGGGATTTTTGAATTGGATAACAAACAGAAAGCGCACGCTATCAAAACACAAGTTACATACAGAAGAAAAACGGAAATGTTTTTCCCATTAAAATGTTTTCCCTCCTTCTTTGCTTTAGTAATACAATATTACATAATTCTGAATGATTTTAAATATAATAACACCATTAATGTGATTATATGTGAATTTATTTGTCAAACATGAACACCCACACACCCACACACACACACACACACACACACACACACACACACACACACACACATATATAAATATATATATATATATATATATATATACAAAATGTATACAATATATATATATATATATATATATATGTGATAATATAGACTTCATGTATTGAGAGACCAGAGTAGTGAATCAAAAAAATTTTTTGATCATTTCAAAGTGATACGAATTTCAAATTTCATTATGTCAGATTTACTAAACGAACACTGATCTTCGCTGAATATTGTCTCATTGATTGATATATTTCACGATAAGATTATTATACATATTTATGGACTCAATTATATCAGAAGAAATATATTGAATATTAAAATATCGAATAATGTACCAAATGTTATTGGAGGAAATACGTCTGTTGACAAATAGTGACAATTTATAAGTGTACTGCTTACATACAATCAAGCATCACGAATCCACTTAATAATGGAGATTAGTATTCATATCGGAGTGAGGTTGTAAAAATGAATATTACTATGTTTAAAAAGTGGATAATGTTGACCTCGAGTGTGGTGTTTATCAAAACATTTTTCAGAACCTCTGAAACGTACATTAAATGGTGAAAATAAAATTGAAATACAATAGGACAAGGTGAGTTGAGGGCAGTACCAATAGCGGAAACTAAAATTGCTGACATGATTCACATGGGCTAAAGTGATGATATGAACGATGTTGAATTTCCATGCAAGGTTACGAAACATACCTTCATAACCTTTTAAAAACCTACATCCCTTTTTGACGTGAAAATAGACACAAAACGGAAGAGACACTCACTTGCGTTTTTCATGTCTTAAATTGGTCTCATAAGGAAAATTGTTCTTAATACACCAAATACTGATCATGACTCAAAGCCAAACAGCCTATGCTAACTTAACAAATATCACTGACAACCTACTCTACGATTGCTTAGTTGCCTACATAAAATGAACGTGCAAGAAAATAGGATACAACTGTGGCTATATACAGTAATAGAAAGTTTCCTGTTAAATTAAGTCGCATTTATCTACAATCACCTTCAGAAATGCGACATCGTCTTTCACATAGGCATTTCTTAGACTGCCTAGTTGTGACAGTGGCATAAACAAGGAGCAGCCACTTGCAATATTCATATCTTGTTTTGGTCTTCTGAACGAAGATGATGTCGGATCAGGTCGGAAAGCGTCAATCACGTGTTCTTTATTGTTTTGATCTATCCACATCAGAGTGTCCTTTTGACGAAATGGCCATCGCAAGAGGGCGTCAAATGCTCCCTTTATTATTGTGAAGAATACTTACACGTGATTACCCTTACCCATCCCATCCCCATTAAGATAAATCCGGGCACACATTTTGTAACCATGACGACTGGTATAGAAACAGGGAGAATATATCGACAAGGTTTTGCCAGATATAACGTCCTTTCGTTTCTTCTTAAAATCTGAAATTTTCCAAATCAGCTCACCGTTGTAACTTGCCATTTCTAAGGAATGTATTCTCAGATCTTGTTCGGCCAATGCCACATCTTTCAAAGCTATAATTCGGTCTTGAGCCTTAACTTTACGTTTTAGGGATTCTATGATTTCTCTGTCTAGTGTTTTGTGCCTTTGGAAAGTTTCATACTTGTTTGTTTCTCCTTCTATTTGATTACCAATGACTGCCACGATGTCTTCGAAAGTGGATACTTTCGTTTGCATTATAGGAAGTCTGTTGCGCATGTCAGATGTGCGTGAGTCGAATCCATCAAGGCGCTCCGCTGCAGTCACAGAGAGATGTGATTTGTCACTCACGGAAGCATAATTAATTATTTGATGTATCTGTGTTTCGATTTTCCTTACTTCTGGTGTCAAGCTTTGTAAACTTTTCCCCTGAAGTTTAGACTGCTTTTTTGCTTCTTCAAGTTTGTCATATCCCTGCATGTTTTGAACAATCTATGAGATCCGGATGACAGTTTCAAGTAACTTAGATAAATGCTCTTCCATAAAACGCCTGCTTTGTTCGTTTCCATGGCCTTGCTCTACCTATAATTACACGTTATGCATTGTCCATTGTTTTGTTCCAAGTAATGTTCAAGTCGGTGTCTGATCATTCGAGACATCATGAATGTAGGATTAGTTGCTGATAATCCTAAATGTGGACAATGGCATGGCAAATATACTTTTGACTTATAACATCTAAACTCTAAGGATTCTATAGAGACATTGCTACCAAGGCGTATATAACAGTTATGTAATTGTCTTAATATAAACACTATCTTACCAGTTCGTAACATCCAACATCCTTAAATTTACAGGCTGTCATTTTCTTTCCGAATCCGCCCCTCTCAGCGCCCCGTTCGTCCTTGATATGCAATATATCATACAGTAATTATATCTTGCGAAGCGAGGCCTATTCTAGGGTTGATGACAACATACTAAGCCTGACATGTACATGATGCAATTCTACTTTTGTGTTAGTCGCAAGGATTTTGGAATAATTAAAAGTGGTTCAAGATGACCATATTGTGATTGCCATTTTCTATTTGTAGGTTGGGCCTGGTAAATTATTTATTTGCTTTCAATGACATTTATTATTGGACCTGTTATGGTGTTAAAATATCAATATAAACTCCTCACGTCTACGTACATGCATTTTCTGCTTACGACCTGACAGATTACACACATGTACAGCGAAGTGGTTTTAAAATATCGACCAATGCCGTATTGTATCTCAATAACTGCACCCTAACTGCACCCTGGTGACCCTGGTGACCAATTCAATAATGATTTTGGTAGTGTACTGGCAAATTGAATTGGCGTGCTTTAAAATTCAAATTTAATAGGAATAATGAGGCAATTCACATCGCCAAGATGAGCATAAAGTTGGCGTCATACTCATCCTCAGCCTCAGCCTCAGGGGTCACGCGAAAATGTGGATGAGGATGACGCTACAGCGTCAGCTTCACCGGCGTCAGATCTGATTATTCCCGAATGCGTCTGATGGAATGATAAGTGTAAAACTGACTTTAAAAATGTGCTCCAAGTTTCATATCACTGTAAATGTTATTTAATCAAAACACAGTGGGGTTTGTATTTCATAATATCTAGTAACCTCTCCTCTTAATATCCGTTTCTCACGATGTAGTTACAACGCAACATTCTTAGCCCTTAAAGTTTAAAGATAGTATGTTTAAAACGTTGACTTTTCAGGCCTCAAGTCATAGTTATGCAAGTTAATTGTTTTATACGTCCTCTGAATAATTAGAGCTTTCATATCGCCTCTCATGGTGGCGATTTTTACACATTTCGGACCATGTATATCTTTTTTTGCACCAATTTTTGGAAAATCTTAACGCAAGAGTTGGGAGGATAACAACAAACACATTCACGGATCCATGGACTGAAAATTACGAACATTTCGAAAGAACTAGTCTGTATGAGATATTGTAACGATAAAATATTACCTGCGAACCAGTTAAACGATTCAAAAGAAAGTTGAGAAAGAATGGAGTTGTTATTTTCTTAAGTTATGGGCGAAATTTAACATTTATCCGTCATCGAGTAGCGTAACTACTTCGGATACGACGCTGAAGCTGGCGCTGAGTAGCGTCATTTTCAGCGTCAGCTAGAAAGGTCACCTGAGGCTGAGGCTGAGGGTGACGCCAACTTTACGTTCGTATCGCCAAGCTGTCTACAGCCTCGTGCACCTGCCTGTTTCCATGAACAAACAGCCGTATCTTACTTAGCCCTGCGTACCGTGCTGTGTGTTTCGGGCGTTACACGGCCCCCACCACAGCCCTGCAGACTCTCATAGGAAAGACCGGTGGACGCAGACCCGATCGGGACCGCGGATTTCAAACCTACTTTTCGACTGCACTGATCAAAAATCCTACATCGGCGAACTCAGCCACGCACATATTCTTCGTAGGAGCAATTTCGAACTCGCTGTCCGTCCCGAACTTGTCATAAGTCCGCTTTTCGGTCTCTGAGCGAGGAAACCTTCAAAGACTGGCGGCCATTTGGAATCTCGTTAGCCAAACGAGGTTACCCAGTGGTCTTTGCGCGGAGGACCAGCCAGTTCAGAAACAAATGAACATCAAGAAGCAAAACTTACTTCTCCCCAGCTCTTCCATCACTGTGTGCTTTTTGAATTTTCAAAAGCTTTGAAAAGATCTATTAATTTCAAAGCAACTTTGGTAATTTGCAGTTTTATTAAAAACAAATAAAGGTTCTCTTTTACAAAACGTATGTATGAATTTCATAACAAAAGGGGACACTGAGAAAAACAATAGAAGGGAAAGGTCACATTTACATTTCTTTTGCTCAATCAGAGGTACCTCCATTTCTCAATCAATGGTATTGCAGTGTGATTTCACATTTACGCACTTAGATTTGCTGTGGTGATATTTTTACAATAAATACGTTGCCTAGGTTGATTCAGCAGGGCATAAACACAGGCTGCATTCTGAAGACGAGAGAAATGACTCAAGAAGTGACAGGTACCTCATTTTTTTCTGTATATATATATAGCTGAAAGACTATGTTTATTTTTATAACATTATACTTTTGTTATATTTGGAAAGTCATATTTATGTGTCATGAATACAGATAGGCCTGTGTATGATGCCGCGTGTTTCTCTAACCAATGTATCAAAATATTTAAATAGGATGTCATATTTTCCAGAGACATGTGTACCGGTACCTGTTTAATTTCACTTTTTATTCCATACATAACTGAAGGGAAATATTCACTTGCTTTCACTTACCCTGAGTCGCTTTGCAGAGAGCCATGGCGAACTATATCAATAAATAAATTTAACCAGAATAGATTGGCATTCTTAACATGTGATGAAGCATGTTGCTTCATAGAATCAGAAACAAAGGTTAACAAAATAGAAACATTTGTGTAAAATCATGAAACACAATAGACATTTTGCAATCACCTTCTCATATGTTTGGATTACAATTCCCTAGGTAGAATAACATACGGGTAAATATACTGAATATTGAACATTGAATATTGAATATTGAATATTGAATATTGAAGTAAACTCTGAAAAAAATGGCAATGGCAAATGGCAAGATAAAAAAATTATTATCAAAATTGCAACTTCTACTTATTCACTTTCAAATTTCTCTTTATTTTTCTTTTATTTGGCTTTACTTATAGATTTCATGTAAATCATTTCTTGGCATCTGTCCATATCTTCATTGTGTCATTCAACGAGGCAATACATGGCGTGCCTTATCAAGTTTTTTGCATACTTGTTTAGGCGTTCAATAAGCCCTCTTGGACTCTTCAATGTCATATTAAAATGGTACCCTGGAAATGCGGAGTGTTGTCGTCCAGCTTGGACATCAAACAGATTATCACCTTTATACTCATTTACAAACTTTGTGACATCACTCTTGTAATTTGGTTTGCCACCTTTGCTTGTTGACACATAAGTTTCTGCAACGTTCACTTCATACAGTTTTTTCAGGACATTACCCATGCTACCCCCCATTTGGCTCATTCTTGCTGCTTGCACATCAGTGTATCGTCCTTTTGACTGTTTCAATGTTTCTGTAAAAAATATAGTTGACAAGATTAAAATTTGGAGTGTTAAATGTTAGATATTTTTTGAATCCCTTGTTTTCATCGCTCCGTCTCTTAGGCTATCATCGATCACATATGTTGAAATCTGTAATAGTTTACTATTATGGCAATATTACATGTACTACATAATTTAAAAAGGGATTTCAAGCTCACTTACTTTGACCAATCTTAGTCTCATTCGTTCATTTGTAACTTTACTGGAAAAAGTTATGAAAAATGGCTACTGCTGAAAAAAATTATGTCCATGATCTTGAATGGTTTGACAGTATTTTAGTATTCTATTCACCTTTGAACTCATTATTCAGAAATTCTGTTCCAAGATCCATTGCGATATTTCTACCAGCACCTCCATGTATATTTATGGTTCTATTCCACATAATTTCCTTAGCAAGCCTCTCAGGTAGCCAACCATTAACACCTGATGAAAGATCAAATTATTGAATGATACAGTGAACCTCTGAATGTAACAATCATTTCACATTCTGGAACAAGTCTCACAAAAAGCTTTTTATAACACATCTTACACACAAAAGCTCATCTTCCATGCAGCAGGCTGTTTGTATCACATTGTTTTGTGACTTTTTTGACTCTCACTCACTGAATGATTCATTGGACAATAAAATATTGTTTCCAAACAAAGCATTTGTTGCAACAACAGTCTAAAACCCTGAGTGCAATCCTATAAAGAATTATGCAACTTTTAATCAAGTTCTGTACTCTCACGCAAGTTGATACAACCTATTATCTGACTGCAAATTGCTCTGTTAAACATGCATAAGTTATTAGATGCAGTTGTTGACAGGTGCAATTTACCTGCAATGAGCCTGTGGCCAAGTATCAAGTATTTATAATGGTTTCCTTGCCAAAAATCAAGCATGTCAATTTTCCAGTGGTCAATCATTGCAGGACCATCATTCTTTCTGACTGCATCCCTCCGTACCAAATCATTTAACCCTCTCCATAACAGACCACAGGAGTAATTATACATATGGTCATGGTTTTGGTTGTCACAAGCCATACCATGTCTTGGAACAGCATTATCTGTGTCATTTCAAGAAAAATTGAATTCATCTTCAAATAAGTGACACTTCAAATACCGGTATAGGAAAAGTTTTACTATAGCTTTTGCTAATAAAAAGAAATTATTCTGTGTATGAATTGTTATCAACAGATCCTATATGTGCAGTACTAAGGTCCAGCAACTTACATTATGAAAAGAAACTTATGATAAACCAATTTGAAACTGGAATAATGAAAAATATTCAAAAATATGTCTATACTGGCCCTTTCACAAAAATTACTTCAATCAATGAACTCTTACTATTTTGGGGTTGTAGTCAAATTATTTAACATATTTGAATGTAATGAAACAGATTTCAAAATTCAGCATTACAAATCTTTTGTCATAACAGCACACTGATCTGATACAGATTGTAGTAACATACCTCTACATGTGTCAGTACAATACCAATCTTCATTATCTTCAGGCAGAGTATCATCAGACAACAATACACATGGAAGATGGAACCAATCACCATAGCTGCATTCAGCATTACAGCACTGGATCATTGTACCACCAACATCTGCAGAGTGATTTAATTTTAATTTTAAATATTCTGTTGAATCTCTGTTACATCATAAATCTTTACAACTTTTTTCATTGATGAGAAGCAATCAGAATTTTTGTTGTAATTGCACTCGCTAAATGTGACTATCATATACTTACCGCTCCTATGTCATTTTACTTTACTTTCATAGACAGCATATACCTGTTGTACGTTTAATCTAATAATCATTCAAAAAATGTATGCAGCATTACAGTTACAATAAAAAAGAAAAGCCATCACAATGTAAGTTTTTATCAGTTTAACTAACTCTTTCACCCTCATTGTTCCTTATATAGCTCCAACTGAGTGTAACAGCCTTTACATTGATTGGTACAAGGCTGTGAGTTTCCTTGTGGAGTGGATGTCTATGAAATATTCCCACTTTAAACTATTTTTTACCTTCACCACAAAAGCAGTAGCCATAGTCATCATCATTCTCATTACCACCATTACCAACACCTCTACCAATTGCATCACCACCACCACCAGTATCATTGTCACCACCACCAGTATCATTGCCAACACCACCACCAGTATCATTGCCACCACTACCACCAGTATCATTGCCAAAACCACCACCAGTATCATTGCCACCACTACCA
>LD346920.1:0-36026 GCA_001465055.1 Ptychodera flava | reverse complement strand
CCCCCGGCCGTAAAAACTGAACGGTACCTTAGGTGTGTATTATTAACTACTAACTGGGACTGCATTTGCAATTTTGAATGTGTGCCCACTCATTAAATAAAAAAAAAACATGGACACTACATATCTGCACTTAAATCTTCACAGAGTATTTCAATGTAATGCATAGGTTTGAATGATGTGTGTTCTGTTTCCTTTGTGATATTATCAGTTTTTGACAAACGCGGGAAATCAAAATGACCGACTTGTCCCATATTTCACAAAGGAACGGTTTTGTAATGCAGTAAAAGCCAATTTTCACTTTAGAGGTTAGAATTTAAAGAAAACAAGAGAAAATAGGAAGAGAGTTTTAGGTCAACAAATTTCAAGAGTTACAGCTAGAAATGCTACAGATAATAAGAAATCATTCAAACTTGACACACTGCTATTCAACTTTTCTTTGTAACTTACTTAATACTGTGTCTTGATTGTCATCATGTGGCTCATTCTGGCTCCTTATTTCATCTCTTTCCGTTTCTGATTCTGATTCATTTGCAAATAGACATCTGGCTGTAGGTGCTGTCGGAGTTCCAGTTGCAGTTTCATCCTAAATAGAACAAAATGTGACCTACAAGTTAAACAGCAAGCACAACAGCAAACCTACATACATGTTAAGCACATTGTTTTTGTACTTTTGCTGGAGGCCATCAACGACTCAAGGCAACAGTCTGCTGCTGAAAGTGTCACTTAATTCTACAGTAGATTATTAATGACATAAATAATATTTTGTTTAGATATTAAGTTTTTTATATGATACACCATATTTATTTCCATCAGCAAAACACTACTTCTATAACAGATGTAACTTGAAACAATAAGCTAGACATCATGATACATGTATTAATGTTCCAGACACACAAATTTCTTAATACTGTCTGGACACAGTCAAAATTTTTATCAAACTTTAAAGCATTGAGAAGATCAACACCATACTCATGGTTGCTAACAATTATTCTAAATTTCAAAACACTAAAAAAAAATAAAAAACCTTTAGGAATACCTTTAATGAATGTTATAAATTAGAGTTACTTACATTGATTCTTATCTCCGGTTGTGACTCTATGTTATTTACCCAGGTTTTGATTTTACTGTCGTGTGATTTTCTCAGCCGATCAACTATTTTCCGCGCTCCTGATTTCGACAGGCAAATGCCTAATTTCTTGAAACACTGAAAAAGCTGAATAGGCAAACAAATTATATGAACGTCAATGGTTCTTCTTTCATTTGCATTTAATCAATTCAAGCTGCCTTTACTAGCCAGGATTTTTTCATAAATAGCCTAACAGATGAACATTTTATCACACAGTTTCCTATTTTATTGTATGTGACTTTTTAAAGTGGTGAGAATAAAGAACTTATATATTTCTTCATACGAACTTTTGTTGCAGTATAAAGTGTTAGATGTTATCTTATATCTTATGGAAATTTTATTCAAAAGTTCACATTACTGAAAAAGATTTCAATGACATACCCTTTCACTGCACCCATTTTTCCACATTTGCACGGCATTAACTCCAGCCAAAAATGAAAACTTTGACGGGGCTCTTAAATACAACACATTCATGAGTACACTGCCAATTTGTCCAATAGTTGGACATTTACTGCTTCCTGTGGCTCTATGATAAATAAAGAAATAAATGAATAAATGTATGAGTGAATCGTTACACAGTAAGCTACAATTCAACAAGTAAACATTAATGGTTCTAAAATTTGGTTTTACAGTTACGGAGATGTTCTTTGACCTTACACTCAAATCAAATTTTCAACAAAATAATTGGGTTGACCAAAGTTGTAATAATAATATTATATAGGGCTCAGCCCTTGGTGTCGCGCCAGGGGTTATTAAAGATTGGCAATGTTATTTGTATTGATTCATGATAAACTGTAATTGTTACTTCATAAACGTTTATATGACAACTATGCCCAGTTTCCCTCAGATGAAAGCAGTTCACGTACGTACACGACGTCAAACCCTGCAGCAGGGCAGGTATAGATTTTCTGTAGCGTGTAAAAATTTTGGACAAAAATTGGCAATTTTTACAATGATAATAGCCTATTGCGATAAACAAGAGAGGTATTATGCAATCATTATCATTGCAATGGTAACCGCACTGCCCACCTTCCACTTGCAAGCTGAAAACTATAGCGTTCCGTCTAAAAACTGGCACTTTTTGAATCTAATTATTGACACAGGGGGCGCTCTTCTATAATTCAATCCCAGCATTCTTTGCATATGCCCCCATTCATATGCACGACAGTTTTCTCCCTTTATCTATATTAACGATATTTTGTATCAGCGACAAGGTGCATAATAACATTTACTGGCTAATAAAAGAGGTATATTTTATAAAAGGCATGTTATATAATAGTAATTTGTTTCGTTTTTGTTTATTTACGAGTACTCAAAAAAAAAACATGGCGGCGCCCATGAAAGAAGGGTACACTTCCGGTTACTCGCATAGTATATTATGAATAAGCGCATGCGTAGTCAGTAAGCCGCTGGCGCGACTATCAATTGGATGTTAGCATTTGTAAATTACAATTTCCTAGCTATAATTATTATATTCTAGAAAGAAATGACTATTGATTATAACACTTACAACTTATTCCTTTTCTTATTTACCATTGACGTCACACATGTAAATGTAAAAGGCAGTTCTTGTTTGATTTCTCCTATGACATCATCCCAGTTGAAGGATTGTAAGCTCTCCATTGTCACAAGCTTTGATGTCTGTCGACGTTTGTTGTTTCCCATACAATACTTCTTAATCTCAGTTTGGATGATATTTGCAATGACTTTCATTAACGCATTTCTTGCAGCAGAGTTGCTTTTAGCCAAAAGCCTAAATGCTTTTTCGTATTTTGACTGCTGAATAGACTTCAAAGCCCTTGTTCTGCTCGATATTACCTATAAAGTACAGAGACAAAATTTCAGTAAATGGGCAGCAGCAACAACAACAACAAGAACAACACCACCACCACCCCCCGCTTTCTTTTGGGGGATATGCAAATTACATTTTTCAGCCTATTTGTCCTAAACAATTTTTAATCTCCTGGGAAATGTTAAATGTTAACCAGGGTTTCTGAACAGAAACAACAATTATTTTCAATTAAATATTGAAAGTGGTTGAGATCATTAACATGAAATTTTTGAACATACCTTTGAAGTTGTAGACGTCTTCGGAATTTTCACCGGTGTTACGCTAGTTTTCCTTCGTTTTGAAGCCTGGAATGGTGATTTTGCCGGTGATCGTATGGGGGATATTTTCTTTGAAATATAACTTTCCTTTGCCTTACTATCAAGGAATGATTTACTAAACCCACTGTACCTTTCCTTGGAACTGTGAAGCTTTGATAATAAGCTTGCACAATTTAAGCACATAAATCGCACCTTGCCTGGTGATGTTTTCACATCAAACTCATATTCCAAAACCTCAATTGCTGTTGTAGTCGAGTGAGGAAGCAAAGCTTCTAAACTCTTCCTCCGGAAACTTCTGTTTTTGTGGGCAAAATGCCCACTGCAATTGATGCACACATTCTCCATTTCAGAAGATGTAAGCTTTGAAGAGCAGGGGATTGTGGGATTGATTTCATCATTTCCATGTAATTCGAGGTGTGTGACAATCCCCAGGGGAAAGACAATGACAAACACATCTGTTTCCAATTAGTTATTTCATTCATTAATTCAGTAATTATTTTAATTAATTTCAAAATATGTAACAGACAATTTTAATGTCAAGTTAATGTTATTAGCATTAACATTATTACCACTGATCTATAACAATTTATTTAATAACACAATGTCTTATAATCATCACGGTAACAGAACAAAAGTTGAAAATTTTAGCTTTTTCCCACCGTGAGCTCTGAATGATAGAAAAGTTCAGGAGTTATCCTTGTCCTCCGCGCAAAGGCCACTGGGTAACCTCGTTTGGCTAACGAGATTCCAAATGGCCGCCAGTCTTTGAAGGTTTCCTCGCTCAGAGACCGAAAAGCGGACTTATGACAAGTTCGGGACGGACAGCGAGTTCGAAATTGCTCCTACGAAGAATATGTGCGTGGCTGAGTTCGCCGATGTAGGATTTTTGATCAGTGCAGTCGAAAAGTAGGTTTGAAATCCGCGGTCCCGATCGGGTCTGCGTCCACCGGTCTTTCCTATGAGAGTCTGCAAGGCTGTGGTGGGGGCCGTGTAACGCCCGAAACACACAGCACGGTACGCAGGGCTATATCTTACTATATGTGTGTTAAACGGTGTAATGTCTAGACACTTCAGTGTAAACTAATAACCTTTCTGCGGATAAGGTTGTTCATTTCACAGAATTCACCACTTTATTGATATTGAGAACGTGTTTTGAAATGTGCCTGGTTTCGAGAGATAAGATAAAAATGTAGTTAACAACGCGTACTGAGCAACATCCCGCCAAAACTCAACAACACACCAAATACAGCACAGGAACTTTATCAGACGTTTTCTTTAGGTGTAAGTATACTTCAAAACTACTTAATACTAACGTTAATTTATTCCTACCTGACATCATTTACTATTCTTGTCGCCTATCTAATCAAAAAGCTAATTCCTTGTGCGGGAAACAAATATGAGTTTTCCGGTAACCCGACCTACCCAATTTTAAAGCTTCCGGCCCTTCACATTTTTCATGAATGTGTTGAAAATTGTAATGTCTATTCATTCGTTTGGTCACGCCATTAAAACTAACCAAAATTCAAAATGTTCCGTACATACAAAGTTTTTAACGGAAGCACACATTTTGTTGCCTTATGTACAATATAGTTGTACAGTGATATTCCAAAGATACATTCTAAAGTCCAGCAATTTGAAAGGTTTACTTAAAGCGCAAATGTTGATCACTACGAAGACTTATTTTAGGGCATAACAAATCGAATAGTCATTTAAACGATCGGCAATTCTATTAGTTTGGTTCTCAATCCATTAAGTGGCAGTGGATTTTTTTTTTATTTAGTTGTGTCTTTATGTAGCGATTACTGTAAAGCTCTCACCTCCAACTCTTTCTGTGTGAATTCAACTCGGCAATAGTGGCATTTAACAACTCTAAATTTGCAGTCTTTCTCCAAGTGTTCTGTCAACTGAATCCGTCTTACAATCACCTCACAGCCAGCCTTGATACAGCTGATCTCCTCCAAGGGACACGTACGCTGGTGGTCCTGGAATGAATCAATGCGATCAATTATTGAAAACATGAAAACGTTCTTTTCTGTAATTAAAAAGCGACGGGCAACTTAAGATCGTTTCATAAATACGGGAAGTTAATATTATGATATTACTCACTTGGTCATATTGTTTGTAGCTGCCATTCCAAGAACAAGAGTCATTTGGACACTGTACTGTGAGCTCATTTAATTCTCTAAGTATGGCTTTGTCAGAATACACCTAACATAAAAAATAAAATCGTGTGCGTCTTGACTAGATTAAGCTAATGTTTACATTTATATCGGTGTGTGAGTGTGTGTGTGTGTGTCTGTACAAGTACACACACACACTGAAGAACAGGTTGCAACCTGTCACATTAACACAACATCTATCATGTCACACAAAATATAAGTGTGACACAGCAGATATTCTCTAAATTATCGTCGTCCTATCGTTGTTGCAAGATCATTATTCGATTGATGAATACGAGTTTTATTTACCTGGATCAACTGTACACAAGCCTGAGTGATGACTGAAAATAAACATCACGTCATCTATGAGATTGCAATGTACATCATGGACGTCAAATAAATCTTAAACTATGCATACGAGACAATCAGCACAAAAATTCAGCCTCGAAACGTTTCACGTTTTGTTTCGGTAAGCATGACTCAGTTTCTGTTACCAGTGTATTTATCAAAACACTGGTAACAGAAACATCATGTATTTGCTCTGTCATACTCACACGGTTCAGGCTGAGCAAGGAGTTTTCCTTGCCGCCGATAACACATGGTCGGCACTGAAAGTTTTGATTTCTGATAAGAAATTTGGGGAGAAAATAGATATCATTAGTTTTCGATGTAATATGTCTGAATATTGACATGTTTCCAGTTGACCCGATAACCTGAAAGAGATGGCTTCTGGTTCTAATTACAACTGTTTGAGTCTAGTAACAGATCGACGTCTGTGCGTATAATGTAGTGCAATTTATGCCAACATAGACCTTTCTCCAATTTGGATGTTCAAATATGCGTATAATCCTAATTTCACCGAGCAGTTGAAGATGGTGAGTGTTTAAAAATAATATGTATTATCAATCTGGATTTCTAAACCATTCGTTTCATGAAAGAGTAATTGCAATGGGTGCTAGATGATAGATCAATGATAGCATCTTGGTTTTCTGCTTATAATTCCGTCATATAAAGTCATCTTTGCAGTACATTCATGAGAAGTACGTAACAGTTTTACTGAATTACTCCATCTGATGCAATATGCGATGTGCAAAGCTACATTCAATACGTACATACATACATACATACATACATACATACATACATACATACATACATACGTACGTACGTACGTACGTACGTGCGTGCGTGCGTGCGTGCGTGCGTGTGTACGTACGTACGTGCGTGCGTGCGTGCGTGCGTGCGTGCGTGGCACGCACACACACACATACATAAATACATACATACATACATACATACATACATACATACATAAATACATACATACATACATACATACATACATAGTACATGCATGCATGCATGCATACATACATACATACATACATACATACATACATACATACATACATACATACATACAATTTCACCGAGCAGTTGAAGATGGTGAGTGTTTAAAAATAATATGTATTATCAATCTGGATTTCTAAACCATTCGTTTCATGAAAGAGTAATTGCAATGGGTGCTAGATGATAGATCTATGATAGCATCTTGGTTTTCTGCTTATAATTCCGTCATATAAAGTCATCTTTGCAGTACATTCATGAGAAGTACGTAACAGTTTTACTGAATTACTCCATCTGATGCAATATGCGATGTGCAAAGCTGCATTCAATACGTACATACATACATACATACATACATACATACATACGTACGTACGTACGTACGTGCGTGCGTGCGAGCGTGCGTGTGTACGTGCGTGCGTGCGTGCGTGCGTGGCACGCACACACACACACACATACATAAATACATACATACATACATACATACATACATACATACATACATACATACATAAATACATACATACATACATACATACATACATACATACATAGTACATGCATGCATGCATGCATGCATACATACATACATACATACATACATACATACATACATACATACATACATACATACATACATACATACATAAAGCGATCGAAATTGTATTATTTCATGATATGGTCGTATTTGAGTGAAGTTTGTTTAAATGTTTAGTTTTGTGAGAAATGTTGATAGAAATGGTCAGGTGACTGCAAATTAAAAGTCTTCCGCCAAAATTCACACATTAAAAAAATAGATAGTAAAACAAGAGAAAATTTCCAGTTCTTAATAAAAATATCTTGTCCATTTTTCTGTATTTTTTACGAGAGTGATTATCACAACAAGTAGAGACACCGTACTCTAAATGAAATAATTTGACAAATCCTATGCGAACGTTCACGTCACTTTGATTGGAACTTGCATACATGTATACATACATACTGTACATAAAGAAGATAGGTTACCTGTCCATGAGGCATTCCAAACAATGTCTGCAATACCGATGACCGCATGTCGTCAGTACAGGGTCTTTCAATACCTTTTGGCAATGACTAAATAGATATTTTTCTTGAGGATGAACATCGCGAAATACACAAGGTTCATATTCATCCATTAGTGTTTAAAGAAGCACATGCCTCGTGATTCCTTTTCTGAAAAAATGTAAAGGAGAAACGTAAAGATGTTTCAAAGAAACGTCAGGTCTAAAATTAATACTACACTGATCGCACTTCACTGACAGAGTTTCGATAGTATCGTCAGCTGACACAGTTTTCGCGCTGCATCCAGTCATTCCCAGTCATAGTCACACCTTTTTATGTGTAGGTACCACCAATGAGAAGGCTTAAAATTGTGATGAATGAGTTTACAACAGGTGAAATCAAAGGTAGGCCGAGTTAGTTTTGGGGTCGATTCAGGTCAGGTCTAGCTGACTGTTAACATTTTTCACTACTATACCCCATTATTCATTCTAATACGTTTACAATAGTTATACCACTCTCCGCCTCGTGCCTATTGTTCTAACCATGCTTTCTAATTTCCATAACCGAATATTTTGTTATTACCACCTGGCTTTCTTTTGTTTAAAAAGTGTCCGATTTACAAGTTCTTTTGTTTAAAAGTGTTCGATTTACTAGTAAATCGGACAGTTCTTTTGTTAAAAATGTCCGGTTTACTAGTAAATCGGACACTTTTAAACAAAAGAACTTGTAAAATGGACACTTTTTAAACAAAAGAAAGTCACGTGGCGACGAGTAAAAAAAACAAACAAATGCGAGACATTAACCAGAAGAAATTTATTTCACCATCAAGTACAGAGTAAAGACACTTTAAAAGAATCACCGGACTGAATTAATTTTGCACGACTGTACATGTCAAAATCAATTACAGGTCACCGTAAAATAACGGTATTGATTGCAAATATCACTTCTGTGTTAAGGTTATTGTTATCACGATCATTCGAATCTGAAATTTAAGACTTCAAAGTCAGTTGTCAAACACTGAATGTGGAGATTTCAGTCGCCTTTGGTAAAGTTAAATCTAGCTACAGACAAACACACACGCAGTACCACAGTCATTGTGGATCTAGACATATTGTTTTTTTGGTACTTGCAGTTTCTGTTGCGCCTTTCTCTGACGTGGCTGTGTAGCTTGGTCTTCCGATTGTGGCCATTAGCACTGGCGTGGGCACCATTTTACAAGTGGTATAGCCACAAACTGATGACGTCAAAGATCTGCGTACTTATGGAAATGAGGTCAAAGGTTACGTTCTAAAAGGGGCGATAAATTATTTTGGGGGTAAGAGTTAGGAATGGGGAAACTTAGGGGGAAATGATTGAAAAAGAAGGGTCCCATTTTTTTACTATCTTCACTCCTTTCCCTCATTTTGTAGTATCCTATTACTACAAACCACGTCTTCTTCAGCAAGCCTGATACCTAGGTGGAAGCAACGGTTGATTAATGACAAGGGAGAGAAGTGTTATTTTTTAGTTACGTTTTTTTTTACACAACAACTATTATCGCAGCTGTGGGTCGAACCCAGCACCTCCAGCATGTGAAGCACTACCTATAACCTGTACTCCACGAGAACAAGTTGCCGAAAGGGATGCAATGTTTCATATAAAAGTTAGGATGATAATGCTAAGCAGGAACTGATTAATTTATAATGTTCACTTGTAATGATTTGAAAGTCTTTTACGCATTTTCCTTCTTTTATTGAATTTATGCCTATGCATTGATTGCTTTATTGCCTGTCTTTATTTTTTCTCTGCATTGTCGTGTTTGTTGTATGTGCAGATTTGTTATTGTTTGAATATTTTTCATATTAGTGGTTGTATTTGCACAGTTAAAGTATAAAATTGTCACTTGCTTAGGATGTTTTATATGTTGGAAACTTTGTGTTTGACATTTATTTTTGAATTTGTCATTTGCTGCCTTTTTTACAATACGAAAGGTGTGTGTTTCGTTTTTGAAAGGATACACTTTTATATAAAAGTGGTTCATCACTCAACATGTATGAAATGCAATATTTCACTGCTATTGTAGATGAAAACGTGAACAACAATTCGTTGGATATGCACGGAAATAACATAAAAATTTCACCCATCGACGAAGTGAATTAAGTACAGAAGCGAACGAAATTCGCTGCAAATATAATAATTTAAGGTCCATACACTGTCACTAGCACGAACTTCGTCTGGTTTGTACATTCCCAGTGTCACACATCAGCGGCAGTGGCCTCCTGAGTTGTAAACTTAGGCGTGATATTAGTTTTTAGACCGTCTCAAAACATTTGGCATAATATGGTGTTAAGTGCAGAGTTGCAATGAATCGATGAAGGGGACTGTAAACTTGAAGGACAGAGAATTGAAATACGTTGAACAAGTAAAATCCACGCCTCAGCTTTATCGTCGAAACGCCTCCGCCACATGAACTCATAAAGATAAGTAAGAAATAAGTCTGAAGATGTGAAGCCAATCCAAGTTCGCATGACATGCATCCACATGCCTTCAATGGTGTTGGTGTGGGCGAAGGTTTTAGGATCCACAAAATTAAGACAATGATTAGCGGTGAAATGAGAGAACTGAGGAGACTTGGACAACGAAGAATAAGGCCCCTGTCACATATCAGAATAATACTGTAACCTGGAGGAACAATTCGATAAAGTTTTGGCATTACGTACGCCGGTCAACAGAAATTAAAAAGCAAGCACAAATATCGCGACCAATGACTCAAATCACCAAATGTCTGTCACTGCACTGTGTCGACTCAAGCTGTATTTGGACTTCCGGAACTTGTCTTTTTTACATCCGTGTATTCACAAATTTCCATAATACAGCCTGGCTAAAAATCTATTGGGAGGCATGATCGCAAAGATAAAGGGAAAAAAATTGTGGACAAAAAATTAAACCAATCAATAACAGAGTTTGAACTAATGTACAGGTGTGATTTTCAGTCTGTAGAAGAAGTAATGCTAATGAAAACATACAAAGATTTTTTGACCGTCATATTGATTATTATTTGCATTTGAATGAACTCTGAATTCTGTTTTGTAACTGTGTGCCGTCTTTGGCAACGGCTATATTGAAAAGGGGTCAATATGGCCATTGCCGTTGGGGTTAGTTTGTAGATGGCAACAAATTTGATGAATAAAACGTGAGAGGGGACATATTGTACCCGGAATGAGACGGAATTATTGCCGCGATCACATGAACTAACTAACCCTAACCCTAAAAAGTCTGTGATGGTCTTCATTTGCTTGGTTTTGTGTCGGGTGAAGTACAGTGGGGGCCAGGAATTGGGGTTAGCTGACCAAATTGTCGGAACGGAGCAAGCGAAGCGAGCGGAGTTCCGACAATTTGGTCAGCTAACCCCAATTCCTGGCCCCCACTGTGCTTCACCCGATGCAAAAACTAAGCAGTCGGAAATTGTGACAGTGATTTGAAGAAAGTGCAAATTGTTATTATTTTAACCTTATTAGTTAGTCAGTGCCGCAATTACGGGGCGTCTGTGTTTTGTGTACGGCGATTTTGACGTCATCAGTTTGTGGCTATACCACTTGTAAAATGATGCCCTGGCGTGACAGGGGACTTTTCTTTTCCATCTTTGGCTTTGGTAGTTGAAGTGCACCGGATACAGCTTTCATTTGTACTTCATCCGCCATATCGAAATACGCAGAGCGACTCGACAATTGCGTGTATGCTGCTCAAATTTTTCGACTCAAAAGAGCAAAGCGTGACTCTAACGTCGATCTGCAAACACCTTTTCACTTCATTCAACCAACCAATCAATCAAACATAATTCATACAATTCAATTCAAACCAAGTGCTCACCCACGTCATCGCACTACAATAGCAACATATGTCAACTTTGTTTTATCCAATCATGGGTTATTTTTTTAAACTTTCGTTCAACAAGGTGTCAAAACGCGTCAATGTTTTCCTGCCAAAGTTTCAACTTTCACTGCACTAAAATTACAAACAAAAACATTCGGCGTGCAAACAAGGCTCTTAAACTCGGCAAAGTCGTGGTATAACACGGTAAGCGAACTCGTAGTCGGCGGTTTACGGAATTTAACGGTACAGTTTGCCATAAAACTCCTCGGCCCTGCGGGCCTCGGAGTTTTACTGGCAAACTATACCGTTAAATTCCGTAAACCGCCTCACGTACAGTACTACAGATTTCCCATAATACATCATGATTTGTACCAACGTAGATTCCCCGTGAAGTCTACCATGTCTCCCATGTGTAGACAAACTCCTGGACTAGTTGTAAAAAATCTGAAAACGTACTTTTAAAAACACCTTTCTTCTCAATTCCCATTTTAAAGGATTAAGAAAATTGTGCTTGATTGAGAGAAGAGAAAGGATTTTTGTAAATTTTCCACTGATTGTGTCCTCAGCCATACAGAATAAAGTGATGGAAAGTAGGGAGACTAGTTGCACCTGTTTTATGAAACAAAAGGATATTGATTTTTTCCAAATAGAAAAGACAAAAGAAATTTACATGCTAACTTTTTTCAGAGAATGACCCCTTCAGTTGCTCATAACTTGCTTCGCAAAACTGTGACATTTGTAGTACCTGCAGAATGTGTCTTTTGTGGTTATTTGACGGTTTCTTTGGAATTTATATTACAATATTTCAACGTACTTTTAATAAATATAGCTAATCAATTATCGTGAGTCTTCACATTATTGCTTTTTTACAGAACTAAAAAAGTTATAAGAAAACTAACGTCGTTGGTACACATCAAACAGCATTGTGGGTAATTTATTGTACTGTGCGCCTCCTACTCGTCCGTTTACCTATAGAAATTTTCTTTGAAATGTTTTTTTTATTTCAATTAACATTTTATATTTTGCCCTTAGGGACAATACAAAAAGCAATAATCAACAGTGTATGCTGCCTTTCATCGGATCGGAAGTATTGTCACGCTCGTAGTTAGGGGAATTACGAGTTGAGGTACCAGTCTAAGCTCTCTACAAAGTTAAATACATCTTCAAACTTACATAATTACAATAGTTATCACGTGGTAATTTTCCCGCCAGTCTTTGATTGTTTCTTAACATTAAAGCCGGCCGCACACGAGAGAAATTAGCAGAGCAAAAATCCTCGCGAGGAAAATTGCTCAGCAAACTTCTCTCCGTGTGCGGTCGATTTTTTGCGCGTTGCATCACTCTTTTGCGAGTTGAGTAAAATATCCAACATGTTTGATATTTTTTTCCTCGCGAAGAAAATTACTCACCGTGTGCGCTCGACTGAGTAATTTTACTCATGACTTTCTACCTACGCGCATGCGTGGAATCACATGACAGTACAAAATGGCTGCCCCTATGGAAAACGATAGTTACATTAATGATGCAGTTATTGAGGATAAATTAGTTGAAATCTGGTCAAGTTATCCCGCCTTATACGACGTTAGATCACCCGACTTTAAGAATAGGGACAAAAAGAACATGCATTTGTAGCGATAGGGACGAAGCTTGGAAAAATAGGTAAAAATGGGAGATTCGCATATTTGTGTTCTTTAAAGTCAAACATATAACTCCGCTCCGGAGAGTGAGAGTTCCTCTCCCCTAAAAATTCCCTCATTTGTTAGTCTCGTCGTGCCGCGCTTGCGCGACTTTGATGTTGATAAACATCTATTTTAGTACACCTGGAACTTCTCGATTTCTATCGGGGTGAGATAGTAACTGTTCAACTTTACTCTATGCAACCCCGTTTAAATATTATCAATTCTATCGAAAATCTGTGTACGGTTGTGTGTAGATTCCCAAGTATGCTCGAGCAATCAGAGTAACCGTGGGCTAAATACACGAAAATCACGATCAATGTGATTTTAACATAATGTAATCCCTTTTCAATGTTTAGCAGATATTTAAATTAGATCAATGGATCTTTTTATTGCGTGTTAGTTTTGGCAAGTTCGTTTTTGCGTACAGAAAGGCCACTGATTTAGTGAGGCATCTTGGGATATGTTTTCAACAAGGGGGACACCCTCACGAAGCGTGCGCCGCACGACAAAACTTATAAGCTGATTAAACATATGCGAAGACCGTCACAAAAAGGCACAGCGACATGGTAATTAGCATAACAGGGGCAGGTAAGTATCTTCGGTTGGGAGGTGTCACTTTTTCTTTTTAATTTTACTATGGCGGCGAAGCACTTTGTCACCTGTTACAAAAATGCTAAATGGGGCCTATATCTTATTGTTGTATGGCGCCCTTCATTTCGATACTGTGGCATTCATAGGCAATTTTGTGATTTTCAGAAAAAGGGGAACATAAACAGAAAAAGAAATAGGAAAAAACCAATGATGAATTTTAGCATATAATTTTTTTTTATATTTATCTCATAAAGATCAGGATAAAATCTGAATGTTTCGCCTTTTTGATTTCTCAAGTAAGGGTGGGTGGAGAGAAGGAAAAGCATGTTTGCAGGAAGTATATTTTACTTTTATAAATTAGTTTTGGCTTCTCTCATTTTAATAAAAATAATTTTTTAAACAATTGGCCGAAATGTCAATTTGAATCAGAAACCAATTGGTGTGTACAATAATTAAAGGGAAATTTACCCTGAAAATTAATTTCAACTAATTTATCCTCAATAACTGCATCATTAATATAACTATCGTTTTCCAGATGGGAACTCGTCATCCCCAATGCAGTTGAAATGTGGTGTACCTCAAGGTTCTATACTTGGACCTATCCTTTTCCTCCTTTACATCAATGATATTACTTCCTCAACTGATGCTTTCAGCTTTCGTCTTTTTGCAGACGACACTAACCTCTTCAGATCCATTGATACTCCAACTGTTGACTTAGATGATTTAAATGTCCATTTTAACAAGGTGTGTATATGGTGTCGAGCAAATAAACTCACTATTAGTCTTGAGAAAACTAATTACATGATTATTAAAACTCAGCAGAAGCAGATACATGTTCACGGATCATTAGTTGTTGGTAGTGCGACTATAAACGGTGTGTCCTCAACAACTTACTTGGGGATATCGATTGACCCTTCATTAACATGGAAATCTCATATCTAGAGAGTACGAAGTAAGATTAGTCCCATTGTTGGCATCATTTCGCGTATACGCCACTATGTTCCTAAAACTGCTCTTCTTTTATTATATAATAGTCTCATTTTGCCCCACCTTATGTACTGCCTCGAAATTTGGGGGAATGCTTATCGGTCCACCCTTAAACCGCTTCTCCTTATTCAAAAGAAACTTGTAAGGTTAATTTCTTTTTCTGCTTTTGATGCCCCCTCAGCTCCCCTGTTCGCCAAATTTGGTATCCTTGACATCCATGCACTTTACAAACAACAGTCCTGCTTGTTCCTATACGATCTTAATACAGGCCACTATGCACATAGTCTTTACCACTATTTACCTCGTCCTGTTCCCCATAATTACTCAACTCGTTCAAGTACCAGTGGAAATTTACCAGTTCCCAAAGTAAAGCTCACGGTCAACCATCACAACTTTAAATATGCAGCAACTCGGCATTGGAATTCCCTTCCTTCAGCCATAAAACATATCACTAATAGACATCAGTTTAAAAAACATCTGAAAAGATATCTCCTGGCAGAGTAATGTTTTCTATTTTCCATCCATATTTTATTTTATTTTTCTCGCTGTGCATTTGTCTGTGCTATACAATGTATTTTTCATTATTTTCTATAGATCTGCTTATTCATGCCTACTTGGCATACTGAGAAAGAGTTTTAACTTCTCAGCAATATGTATATTTATCCGCATTTGTTGTTAACATTTGTTAATAGAAGTGATTTCTGTCATTCTTCGTTGTATTTCGCAACAAGATAGGTCTAAATAATCATTACGGACCATAGACTCGACTAGGTATGTATACCTATTTGCTATGGTCCTCACAAGAGTTAAAACTTGCTAAATCCACTATTTGAGTCAGATTTCAACATTAATGTATTTAACTTTGGTGAAATAAACAGTCATATCATATCATATCATAGGGGCAGCCATTTTGTACTGTCATGTGATTCCACGCATGCGCGTAGGTAGAAAGTCGTGAGTAAAATTACTCAGTCGAGCGCACACGGTGAGTAATTTTCCTCGCGAGGAAAAAATATCAAACATGTTGGATATTTTACTCAACGCGCAAAAGAGTGATGCAACGCGCAAAAAATCGACCGCACACGGAGAGAAGTTTGCTGAGCAATTTTCCTCGCGAGGATTTTTGCTCAGCTAATTTCTCTCGTGTGCGGCCGGCTTTAATAAGATCACACCATGGAATATCCCGTTCTCGATTATTCTCATTGAAATCTTAACCAATAATTAATTAAACTATCACACTATCTCTTCTGCTTCTCGTACGATCTGAATCAATGACCTTCACACGCCTTGGCCACGTGAGGGACGCTTCGAGATCAAATCTCTACAGGGAGGGGCGTTACAGTATGATTTACTATTCGAAACAGAAACTAAACTTGATCCGGTTGTTTTTGCGCTCTAACCCTCATATAGAAAGCCACGTGTCTGTCTTTTATAAATATCAAATTACAACGCAGTCCCCAGTGCTTGGTACTCCATGGTCACGCGATGTCAGTCATCGGCTAATAATTTGTTCAGGGAAAAACCTGCCCGTTTAAACATGTACTAAGACGGTTTCTGGGCCACGTATTTCAAATCTTGGTTTGGGTGATATAAGGTAGGTTACATGTCTATTTGGTATAATAGAGGCGTAACTTTCCACCAGCCCTTAAAGGGACAAAGTCGGCCATTTGTCATGACTTTTGTTCGATGCAAGACACTACTTATATCGTTTGACATGTTGAAAGTTACTGAATGAACGGATGACCATGCATATTTCGACCCCGGTTTTAGACACGATACATGAAACCATCGCGAAAATAAATTAATGGTCATGGTCATTTAATGTGGGTAAAACCAAGGCCGAATATATGCATGGTCACCCATTTATTCAGTATCTTTCAACGTTTAAAACAATATAAGTTGTATCTTGCACCAAACAAAATTCATGAAAAATGGCCGACTTTGTCCCTTTGATTATTTATTCTTCTCATGCAAGGCTGCGAATCATGATGTTAGATTAAAAAACACCATGATAAAACTTATGGACTCAACACAAAAATTCTCCTTCAATGTGAAATATACGTTTCTCTAACTGCAAACACAGCATTTGTCACAGTAAGATTGATACCCAATACAAAAGACTACCACGTTGCATGTTTATCGAATTCACAACACTGCAACTGCTAACATTTTGCAGCCGGATTGAACCAGTCTGATACTGAACAAAGCCCGGACGGCTGGTGCAAGTCTGGATAAAATGGATAGAGAACCATCTAATACAGATATGCTTACACGGAATTGTTTCCAAAAATAACGCTACCAATCTCTTTCTGTGCACAAAATGAATGCTACTCAAACGAGTTGACGTGGGTGACATGAAGAACACAATTATACTTAAGGTAGAATGCGGTAACCCCAGACTTGCAAGTTTTGATTTCGAGGGCCAATGACTGAAAGTTCACTTACGTAAATATTGAGCAAAGTCTTGGTCTTTTGAGTACGGTCAGGTATTCAGGTTTTGGATCGGGCTTGATTTACAATATTTGTCTCGGGGTGCTAGAGGTCAGTATGCTCTTGATTGTGTTACACGTGTAGCCGGGCAATGTTGTCGGCAAAATAAGGTGTTAAAAGCTGTGTAATGGTGGGTCGGATAGTTTTATTCAGTATCAGAGGGCGGGAAAAAGGGAAGATTGGTTCACATACATTCTCCCAATGCTTGCTTCCTTACTATCTTGCTTCCTCTTTTCACCCTACACCATGTTCCTTGACAATATGACCTCATGCAAGCTTCGATGCATGGCGCTACCGTATTTTATGGAATCAACTGTGCACGCGCGCGCGTTCTAAAACGTTCTTTTTAGAGTTTGTGTGAGGCTGGGCGCTCCGTAAATCTCGTTCCAAGTTCGGCCTTAAAGGTATACTGTCACCTGTTCCAATTTTGCCACAGTTACCATGGAAATAGAAAATCTAACCAATCACAGATTTCAAGCGGGTGGCCGCTTTTTAAAAACAGCGCCCTCGCATGGGCATTTTGAATACCAAGGAACGCCCCTTTGACCGTATATGGGCATGTTTTGATTACAGGTGACTGTATGCCTTTAAACAACGACATTGTCCACTTCTTTGTAACTTTAGCATATTATAATGAGGTTATAATCGGTGCGTTCAGGTATTTGGTTGCGGATATAAGACCTCTTGGGTAAAAATTAGCATATTAGGGTGAAATATTTCCCGCCAAATATGCTAATAGGGTTGTTCACAGTTTACGTTTCTGTTCTCTCATTAATATGCAAAAATAAATGTTTGTCCACATTTTTAGATTTCGCTTTTGAAAATTACACATGCAAAAACGACGAAAACACATCTTAGTGGGCGACTGCTAGTGTAACAATGAACACTAAAAGGCATATTCACGACTCAGAGTAAAAGCTGCAAAAACGGCCATGTATATGCAGCATTGATAAAATGTGTCCGCATTTCAAGCTGCGTGTCCGATGTCGCGCGAGTACAGCTATATTTAGTAACAAACCTGTAACCGTGGACAGCGCTATTTTCACACCAGAGGTCTTAATCATTTTCCGCAACCAAATACCGTCGCTTGCCGCTTATAACCTCTTATTCAATGTTTTCTTGATATCATAAGAAGTTCAAACCAGAACGACTTCATCATTTTAACTTTGAGGGCGATATTGATGCGCAGAATGACATGAGTTGCCACCAGGAGGCGGCCATGGCAAATCGTGCTTACGAACTCTGTTTCTGCCAAGAGGATATAAAATTACCCTAAAAAAGTATGTGACGAATGTGTTGGAAACTGTGATGGAAACTGGCCAAACAACTACCCATGTGGAGAACAACAAATGTGAAAAAACAACAGAGTGGGCTGATTTGGATGAAGTTATTGCAAGAGTACAAAATTTGGAGATACTCAAGTTTCGTCCAAGAAGAACAGTAAAGTTCAAGTTCAAAACTCCATACATGATGGGAAACGAAAAATTAGGAGAGATACAAACGTTCAACTCATATCAAGTGTTATCAGAAGATGAAAATGGATCATTATTCGACAGAGTCGCATGATAGAGTGAAGGAATAAGTTGCCACAGATTATTTAAGTTCAAAAACTAATACAGATACGTACGTAACAGACAAGACATCCTAAGCAAAGATGTTTAATACGCCAGGGAGTACAGGAGATCAAAATCATGATGCAACCGATTTTAGATGTATTTTCTGGTCTGGTGTGCGCTTTGATGGTAAAGAATGTCCCTTGAATTTATTTTCACGATTAAACTGTACTATTGACATAATGTTATTATCACTTTGTTATTCAAAACATTCCTTTGTACATTTTTCGTTCATCGTACTTATTTACAGTTATGTAGACATTAAGCTACATGTTGATGGTAGACATATGTACTTTAAAAGTCAATCTTTGTGAATATTTTACTTTCCTTTCAAAAAAGAGATGAATGGATCTAGCCAGCAACGCAGAGGTTATCACTATATTACGTTTCTTTCCAACATGTGTACGTGGTAGTTTACACGACCCTGCAAAAGGTGCGGCAAAAGAAATTTAATTGCTGTAATATTTGTGAAAACATACTAGAAATAGAAGACACAAATGCAATGCCTTCAAAGCATTGAGATATTTATTTCAATCAGGACTGATTCAACTCCCACGCAACGAGATCGACCAACTCCACGGAACGAGATCAACATACCTAATGAAGTTGCTCGCCCCGTTATCCGTGTAGGCGAATGGTTTTGTACACAGGGAATTACTGTACATACTTTGATCGAAATACATGTGATCTATATACACATTTTGACACCTTTGGTAAGAAGCCATACCTCCTCTGGCTCCGCTTTACGCCTATGCTGCAATAGAGCATTATATATGACACGATATTGTGGTGTTGAACTTTGCAACATTGATTATAGACCTTCGAAGTTTGTGGGTTCATGCAGTCATGGGTTCATTGTCAATAGCTGGCCGTGCAACTATGAACTTTGGCCGACAACAATCGGGAAACCCTTATACGTCTCAGGTAATGAATGTTTAACTCGGTCAGCAAGCTCATGAAGTTATAGAACCGCAGAAGCCCGTCCCATTCTTACTGTGAGGGCATATTTCAAAAATGTAGATTACGTTCGACTATTAACAGTGCTTGGGGCCTTCTATGTCTAAAATACTGACCTTGCGACCGAAGCTACCCGAGATGTTTGTTTCTGTACGAGTTTCGGATAATTTGAAATCCTGGCGATTTGACTGGCTAACTATAAAGTCGTTCAGTGACAATGTTACATAAACCTAAATCACATTTGCTTAACATATTTGTTGCTAGTGCAGTATTATTATAGAATGATTTCATACGTTGCGTTCATTCCGAAAAATATTGAACCCACTTTTCTTCAACGAATAAACCTTTCATTCGTAATGACATGAGACCTTTTTCTCATCTAATAAGTATTCCACATTCCAAATATTCAGGACACATTGATTACCTACTAGTATGTCAACTATCAGCTGAAAAATATCAAGAGAAATTCCTCATTTTTTGATGTGTATCAAAGAGATACACAGTCATCTCTGTGAGCATATAAGAGGAGTATGTTGATAAATGATCGCCAATTGACTGCACCCTAATACAATCAGTCAAGTATCCCTTTTATTTTACGGTAAGCGTAGGAGGTTCATCAGGAAGGCTTACAAATCTCATGTCTAAGCAAATTCATAGATTGGTTGAACGTTTTAGGACTGTGAAGGTTACTTTAGTTTATTCAAATGACGGGGTCATTATATACTATAATGCATAAGGAGGTCTTGCAGGAAGTTTTGCATGTCTTCCATGTGTACGCAAATTGATAGATTGGTTGAACTCTTTGGGCATTCTCTTATAATTCTGTCCAAGCCCTATAACAAGCCGTGTTGTATAGAATGATGCAGACAGTGATTAGAGACACAATTACGTAGGTTAGGTGTATTGTTATCGCCTTACTATTTCCATGCTATAACGCAGAATGCCCCTAACCATTCATGTTTGATGAATAATATACGTACCTTCTTAAAAATAAAGTCAAATGCTAAGTCAAAATGAATCCTACATTTTCCTTTTCTTTTGAAATTTCTTTTATCCTCTTTGATGCCAACAATTAGTTTTGTGACAATACAAGTCATGTACTATTCATATTCTGAATGGTCAAAATCATTGAAAAGATTACTTTCCATTGTTCTAGAATGTGGCATCACAGCTCCCTAGAAGCCAATTCTACAGTGTTGACTTGTGGGACGAGTACATACAAGTAGCCCGATGTTGCGTATGAGACCCACGTTGGGGTTAAAGTGCCTGCTGATCCGTGAAGCAAGTTTGATTACGTCACGGCCATAGATACCGTTCATGACCATGCTTACCCGGCTTAAGTAAAGCCAGGGGTGGTTATATCTGAATGATTGACGTCCACGCATCTTCGAATATTCCAGGAAATATGCATCACCCATTGAGACCGTGGTACTACGCGACCAGTCTAATGCACTGCTTGCCTTTTCGCTGTATTTCGAAAATTGCATAGGATTTAGAGCGATGTGGGACAGTACAAGAAATGATCAAAAAGGGGGATTTCGTTGCGTCCCGCCAAACGATTCGGAGATTTACCGTGTTTTATTTTGAAAAAAACCTGATCCTATTCTCGGTTTGCCCAGACTGCAGTGGGGCTCTTCTTCCGGCCGTCCACACCACTTATAGAGTACGCGCGCACCCGTAGACTGTCATGTGGGAAAATCTTGACAGGTCATGCATGTGCACTTCCGCATTGCCACGAAGGCCCTCTGTATGCTCTCTGTATTTACGTATCGTTTATAATCAAACCGGCGGGTGGCAATATATAGGAAATCATGGGAATCAGGCTATGTGAAATGTAGCAACGTATGAGCAACGTTTGCATATGATGAGATAAATGATGTTCTTACTTTGACAGCTCATATTATTTCTGATTTCATGGGCGGTATTATTGGCTGTGCTAGTGAAATGGGTGATATCCGATGAAAATTTGCAATCATTCATTGCATGCCCTTTTTGAGCCGTATTTAAAGAAACAAGGTTTGTGTGTAATGGACGTACTAATGTCGGAGTGAACCAGAAGATCGCGGAGATTTCTGTTACGACGGTATGATTTTATGGGTGTATCTGGTATCGCCTGTGTACATCTTGGTGATTTGTGTAGAGTGTTGAAGTGTGAGGAGATAACTTTTTTTCAAGTCGGGATGACGAGGATTTAAGGTGGTGACAAGGAGGATGCGGGATTGGGGTTGTTTATTATGGTATTGCAGTAAGGTTGTTCTGGGGATCGCCTTGGCACGTTCGATTTGGTTAACCACAAGATTTCGTGGGTAGCCTCGTTCCAAGAGAGAAAATGGTAGTTCAGAAAGGTGTATGTCTCTCCAATGAATTTTAATTCCTCACACCCTAGACATGTTAAACGGGGTTTACCATATGGCCTGGTCATTCGAATTTGTCGCATTTGTTCAGAAACTTGATTGCCGTGAGTATTGTTACAAGAGATTCATGCACTGTTTGTGAAAGTTTTGGTATAAGTGGTAAGGATGATGGGCATTATGAGGTTTTATGTGGTATGAGAGAGACTCCGTTCCCAGGTGACAGGTGTGTGACTCCGGACTGGGCCAAATAGCAATACAGATAAAATTCCCATGTCAATGCTCAAACTGGTTCAGAATAGCTCACCAAGAAATAAAATGAAGGAGAACATGGATAAGTCACACCATTTACCGGTAGTGGTTGGAGATGTGTTGAGAGTCTCCATTCCCACATGACAGGTGTGTGACTCCGACTGCTCCAAATGTCAATGGATAGGTAAAATTATCATATCATCATTCAAATTGCTTTTGAATAGCTCATAAGAATATAAAATGAAGGAGAACATTGATGAGTTACGACATTATAGTGTTTGGAGAAGTGTTGAGAGTCTCCATTCCCATGTGACAGATGTGTGACTCTAACAACTCCAAATGTCAATAGATAACTAAAATTCCAAAGTGATTATTAAAACTGGTTCAGAATAGCTCACAAAAACATAAATGTAGAAGATCAAGGATAAGTAACAGCATTATAGTGGCTGGAGATATGTTGAGACTCTCCATTCCCACGTGACAGGTGTGTGACTCTGAATGTTCAAAATGTCAACTGATACAACAGAATTCCCATGTCAATGCTCAAACGGTTTCAGAATAGGTCACCAAGAAAGAAAATGAGAAAAACATGATATGCATAAGTAATGCATAGTGGTTGGAGATATGATGTGAGTCTCTCCATTCCCATGTGACAGGTGTGTGACTCCAAAAGGTCTAAACTTCAATCAATACAACAAGAATCTAATGTAATTATAAAGAGTTGTTCAGAATACATCAGGAAACCTTAAAACAATAGAAGAAGATGTTATAAGACACAAAATAAGGGGGTTGGAGCTGTGTTGTCAGACTCTCCATTCCCACATGACAGGTGCGTGACTCCGAAAGGTCTAAATTATAATGGTTACAACAAAATTAAAATGTAATAATTTAAAGGGGTTCAGAATAGGTCAGGAAAACTTAAAAGATAGGAGAAGATATGTAAGACACAAAATATGGGAGTTGGAGCTGTGTTGAGAAACTCTCGATTCCCACGTGACAGGTGTGTGACTCCAAAAGGTCTAAATTACAAGTGATACAACAAAATTCAAATGTAATAATTAAAAAGGGTTTAGAATAGGTCAGGAAAACTTAAAACTATAAAAGAAGATGTATAAGAGACACAAATATGGTGGCTGGAGCTGTGTTGTCAGACTCTCCATTCCCACATGACAGGTGTGTGACTCCGAAAGATCGAAATTACAATGGTTACAACAAAATTCAAATTTAATAATTTAAAGGGGTTCAAAATAGGTCAGGAAAACTTTAAAGATAGGAGAAGATGTATAAGACACAAAATATGGTGGTTGGAGCTGTGTTGAGAAACTCTCCATTCCCACATGACAGGTGTACGACTCCTAAAGGTCTAAATTACAAGTGATACAACAAAATTCAAATGTAATAATTTAAAGGGGTTCAGAATAGGTCAAGAAAACTTAAAAGGTAGGAGAAGATGTGTAAGACCCAAAATATGGGGATTGGAGCTGGGTTGAGAAAGTCTCCATTCCCATATGACAGGTGTGTGACTCCGAAAGGTCTAAATTACAAGTGATACAACAAAATTCAAATGTAATAATTAAGGGGTTCAGAATAGGTCATGAAAAATTAAAAGATAGGAGAAGATGTATAAGACACACAATATTGTGGTTGGAGCTGTGTTGAGAAACTCTCGATTCCCACGTGATAGATGTGTGACTCCAAAAGGTCTAAATTACAATAAATACAACAAAATTCAAATGTAATAATTACAAGAGGTTCAGAACAGGTCAGGAAAACTTAAAAGATAGGAGAAAATGTGTAAGACACAAATATTGTGGTTGGAGCTGTGTTGAGAAACTCTCCATTCCCATGTGACAGGTGTGTGACTCTGAATGCTCCAAATGGCAATTAATACAACATAATTCCTATATAAATGCTCAAATGTTTCAGAATAGGTCAACAAGAAAGAAAATTAAGGGAAACATGGATAAGTCACACAATTATGGTTGTTGGGGATGTGTTACTTGACAGACTCTCCATTCCTACGTGACAGGTGTGTTACTCTGAATGCTCTAAATGCAAATCAATACAACAAAATTCCCATGTCAATGCTCAAAATGATTCAGAATATGTCACCATGAAAGAAAATGAAGATCAACATTGATAGATAATGCCATGCTATTGATTGGAGATGTGTTGAGAGCCTCTTCATTCCCATGTGATAGGTGTGCAACTCAAAATTTTTAAATGTCAATGGATATCATAAAATTTCAATGTCAATGCTCAAACAGAATATGTCACCAAGGAATAACATGAAGGAAAACATTGATAAGCAAAACCATTATTATGAATAGAGATATGTTGCGAGTCTTTTCATTCCCACGTAAAATGAATTAGAATACGGATAAGTCACTCCATTATATTTATATAGTCATATAGTGCTGCAACAGTTGTTGCGTCTCATTCCCTTCTGTTACAAGTCTATCACAAATGATTAATAAAAAATGATACTCACTTTGTGCTCATGCACTTAGTTATTTGAGGGATGCGCTTGAGCAAAAGCCTGGCCTATGACATTTGATCTCATATTCCGTGACTAAACGTGAGTATTCCAACATGAAACATTTCATTTCCCAAGTAACAGGCTCCCTATCGCACACACTACCACTATCGCCCACACGGCACAAGACTACTAATTTACTTCCTGGGTAAACAAGACCACTAATTTACTTCCTGGTTCGTTACCCACGAAGATAGTCCGGGTTAAAAATAGTTCCAATCTCTCCAATTGAAGAGCTTTGATAAAGGTTTCAAAGGTTAGACCATGAGCTTATGGTGTTTTAGTGAGAGCAGCATGAGCTCCATTCAAAAATCACATCAGCTTTGCAGACAGTGGTATGATTGATCTGAAATCTGTTGAGTTATGAGACCCACCTCATGTGTATCAATGGGCCTTGAATTTTGCACAATCACCACTGCGGGCGCTATTTTGACCTCTAGCTCAAAATTTCCGTTGACTTGCCCACACGAAATTTTGATCAGTGTACAAGCTAAGGGTGATTATACACCTGTCAATGGGATTTGGGCCGCTGAATGTTCTAAAGTAGGAAAATTTAGCTCAACGCTAACATGGTCGCCTATGGGAAATGAATTAGTGATCTTGTGCTACACAGAGTCTCTATGTTGGCGGCCGGAGGAAGAGCCCCACTGCAGTCTGGGTAAACCGAGACTAACCGGATCGCAGAAAGTGGACACGAAAGGGAGTGAAACTAGCAACAGCTAGCTGATAAACTGCATGCGACTCGAAGTGAACGATGATTCCCCAGATACGAATATAAAGCATGCAAGAAACGTGAAAGAATCGTAACTGTAAGTTTATATCTTTATCCTTTTGCGAGGGTTGATCATGGAAGGAAGAATTCCACTCCCTTGGCAATAAAATAATACGACGTGTGTCACTTTGCTGTAAAAATACAATACTTAAGTTCTATCATTGACAATAAAAGAACGCCTTACAGAGTAGCAAAAGGCTTCTGACGACGACGTGTTCAAAGAGTCATGTTTGTATCAAACAAAAAGTTGAAGGTCAAACGTTGCTACCATCGATTTCGGCGATACCGAATGATTCAAATTGCTAAGCAACGTTTGCTAAGGGTAATTTCCAAAATCAATCAAAGTTTAAAGTTTTCATGGTTTTCTTTGCATAATAAAGATTTACAGAACCATACGATTCCAAAAGACGCAGGTTTGTCGCGCGATTGGTGAGTGACGTCACACATATACAAATTTTCACAGCTCTACTTTAAAACGTTTCAGCTCCTACAAATTTGCGCCAAATTTTCCAAAATTTCACAATGTAACACATGAGATACTCGTTTAGAGCCCCTAGCATGGATTACGTTATCTGTTCAAGTACAAACGATTTTTGAACAGGAAAATATCTACTGTGTCATTTGTGAAATTTTGAAGGGTTTTACGGTGATATGTCATAAACTGTCCGGAAATTTTAGAAACGCATACTTATCTATATTCTCACCTATGACTTCAATAATCCTACAAAAAATCAGCTAAATTGATTTACAATTGAGAGAGTTGAAAGAGTTTGAGCATTTTCAAAATACCAGGAGTGAATATCCATAGAGAACAACGGAACGGTAAGATTTTTGCACGTGCAAAAGTGCGCGTTTGGAACGTTGCCAGCGATAGCAACCAACGCGCGCTTTGAATCCTTCGGTATCGCCTGAAGGAGGCTCAGGGGTGCAAAAATGTGCCATTGTCAAAAGGGGATCAAAGACGACATTTAAAGAATATTTATGTTCAAACTCTCATCGTGGCTACGCAATAAACTAAAGAATATGCCCAACCTCTTCTTGACAACGCATTCGGAATTTTTCGACGTCAATATGTGACTGATATCTTCTGCCCTTTGTCCCGGGTTAGGCCTATCGGACATGTGCATCCAAGTTGTTCAAACGTCATCATAGGAAATAGCTCATATATAATGTCCTTCGGAATTTTACAGATCATTTCGCATGCGACCGGTGTATGACACTTAGACAGGAATTGCATTACCGCCTCTCTCTCATGGGCAACGATCGACAACATTTTATGCACCAAATCTGTTTTCTTCATGTGTAAATGTATTTAAGTTTAAAAAGGTATGTAATAATCCTCTTTCATAGTACTTGTTATCAGCTTATGGTGCAGATAAATCTTTAAAAATCAAAACTATATTACATTTGTTTATTATAACATCGTTTAGTTCTAAGTTTTTCTGTCATCAGCCCTTTCTAGATAGACATACATATTTTAACCAAACCAAAAGAAATAATGAATAAATGCAGTTCATTCTTGGCCAAACAATGCAGCTGGCACATTAAATACCATCATTGTCTTACTTACAGTTGAACAGCAATGGAGGGTATAGACTTAAATTCAAGTATAATGAAATGGCGAACTCTTTTGGTGAAATACGGTTTCTTTTTGCTTTGAAATAAATCTACGAAACATTTATTTTCTTATTAGTGCGTGTAGGCCCGATCTAAAAGAGTAAGATAGACAAAAACTGAATGATCGGCCATTTCGAACACTGCTACGTCACAGTGCCTACAGCGCACGTGGACGCCATTGAAGTGGAATGTCGTAGAAGATTGTCGTGCTAGGCTTGGCTAGACGTATATTAACTTTTGAGTAGCCTGACATGGCATTTGGGTGTGGGCGCGGCCAAGAGACTAAATTGAACAACTTACATTTTGTTCTATCGTAGTACCTCCAAAGTACTCAGCAAGTTGTCTTATCTTTGGTAACGCAAATCACGCTATTCGTTCCAGATTGGTGAAATTTGTTAAATATGCAAATTAGAAACTAGCTGATATATAAAAGGTAATTGATTTCCCCTGTATTGTACACAAGGTCAATGAGCATGACAAATTTCGTCAACTTTGGAAAGCGAGTAGTATTATACTGACGTCACATTGTGATTATGTGTTGTTCATGTAATTATTTTAATTCTATTTAACATTATTGTTTTCTGTTGTATTACATTATATATTTGTTCATTCATTCATTCATTTATTTGTTTGTTGTTTGTTTGTTTGTTTGCATTTGTATCGGGTTTCGTATGTCTGTTGTCCATTTATCAATTGTAACTATATTTGAACTAATTTGGTAGAATCTGATCTTTATCTCAAAAGTATTGGGAGCCATGTAGCTAAATGATGCAATATTGCAAATTATAAAAAGCATGGCATTGCTCACAGAGAAAAGCAGATGAGCTTACATTTGCAGATTAAACCGACATTAGTTCACTATCCAATTATTTCAAATTAGTTCTGATCGTTTTTTGTTCGCTTGTTTTTGTTCATTAGTTTTTTGTACATTTGTTTGTTTTGTTTATCTTATTTATTTAGTTCCCTTTTATTTTTGTTCTTTATTTGTTTATTTGTTTATCCTGTCTCCCCTGTGTTCTAGTTAGCAGATAGCCGCTGCCGTACAACTGAACTGACTGTACTGCCATAGAAGTCTGTTCAATTCTCATGCATCGGCCGGAACAGCCGACCAACCAGAAAGAGGTTCACATGCAACTACCACTTTTTATATATTCCAGCATTACCGTGATTGGCTCTTGCAAAGCGCGAGATTTGAACGCTACTGTCGCGAGGCGACTATCAAGGAACAAGCAAAGGTGGAACATTGCATTGCTATCTCTACATCTGATCGCGATCTGCCCAATTCGCAAGTACAAGTGTGAAAGCGGTTCTAACCCATCGGCTAGAGGTAAGCCATTTTTTTAATCCCGAGCGAGTTTCTCCGTACACAACGTAATTAGCAATCCGACCTTACTTTATATACTATGTTAACCTAAAGTTTGCGTTTTAGTCTAGACATGCCTTATTGCTGTCCTTTTGTTAGAGTAACGTACATCATAAACATGTTCACGCATGTAAAATAGCTAGTCGCTACGCCAGCATAGAGTTCTGGCTTATTGAGATAATGAACATCGACATATAAGCGTTAATTTGTTCGTAAAGGAAGCGGTTCTCCAGTCATTCAATATCTGAACCCGCGGCAAACACAAATCAAACACAAATCATTGCACTTCTTCTGTCAATGACTGCAATGTATGAAGTTACGTGCTGCCGATTTCTTCTACAATCGTCTTGAATCAATAGCAAAATAAGGGCTTCTTATTGCTGTATACAATGACTGATAACTTACTGTGGCATGAATCATGATGAGTCATGTCCTGAGTACTTTCAAGAAACATAAATAATTATGAGGTTCACATGTAGGCCCAGGGCCGGCCAGAACTAATCCGGCAGAATGTGAGAAGAAAAGCTAATCTTTTGTCCGCGTTCACATTACGTTCAACGCTGTCCTATGCTACGTTCAGACAGGTAAAAATTGAAACGCTTCTGCAACACTATTTGTGATTTGTAAACACAGGGGATTAATAGTTTGAGTCCGCTTGTGTCCATACTTACAAAAGTAAGCCATTGTTTTGGTGTTTAAGACGTCTTAATGCGCCCTCTCGAGTTCAAAAGGTGTGTATGACCAAGCATAGGGCATTGTAACAAGATGGCTGAAATGAAAGACGTCGTACTGATTGTCTTCTGTTTTTTCTACCTGCTGCATATGCGGTCCAGACCGAGTCATCGTCGCTTTAATGATCTGAACGCAGACCAAATGCAATCGTTAACCGATTTAGCCCTTGCGTTTGATATGTTCAGAACTGTAATAAAGGGAAAACGGCTTCACCTTTCACCTACACTATTTTTTCGTTCTCTGTGTTCATGTTTTATTTTGTGCGTTTGGCTATTGGTGTAGATATAAGCCATTGCGAGACGTAGCCGTAATCTGGCTGTCGAATGACAGCGTGATCCTTTGACGCAACATTTCGAATCCAGTGTGGTTTGTTCCTCAGTCGCTTTTTTGATATTTTCTCCCCTTGGATTTGTGTTTCACTGTTTGTGGCTTAATCATTGTCAGTGTTTTGTTCGTCCAGTTAGGAGGCTAGGATATTTATATTCAAGTCAGTTGATTGTGTTTCATTTTGTTCGGTCTTTTCTGTAAGATTGTGTACTTGTGCATTTATGAGCGTGTCGCCAATGTTGGATTTCTTTTGTAAGCGATGATCGGTTTCATCGTGAATAAATTATTTAGAGTTTGGTCTTTTACTATTTCTTCCTAGTTCTTCAGGAGTGCTTGTTTGATGTCTTTTGTTTTGATATGTGGACTATATGTGGTAGAAAATATCACTTTATTAGTGTGGTTGTTGTGTGTTTGTTTGTGATTTAAATGTGTTCTTCGTGTTGCGTAATTTGTTTCCGCATTGATGTTCGATATTTTTTGTTATGAATATCCTCGTTGTAGCAATTTTTCATTAAATGTTTTGCCTTTGTTTTTAAAGTCCTTTTCGTTGTTACATGTCCTCATGTACCTTAGTATTTCGCCTTTGATCAGGCCCTTGAAGGTTGATTTTGGATGACATGATTTTCTGTGTAAGAACTGGAATGTATCTGCTGGTTTTGTGTGAGTTCTAGTGTCCAGTATGTTTTCGTTGTTGTATCGTTGACCTTTGTAAATGACTAGGTCAAGATATGTTATTTCGTGTGTAGAACTTTAATATGAAAATTTTAAAGTAGGATGCATTTTTTTAATTACTGTCATAAATTTGTGGAGTTCGTGTTCTGTTCCAATGAAGATTAGGAAAATTTCGTCTCTGAATCTACACCATAGTGATATTTTTGTTGTGTGTTCACATATGATTACCAGTTCTAATTCGTGAAACGTGATGTCGATTGGCAATCTCGGGTGACGCTATCGATCCCATTGCGCACCAACATGTTTGTTTGTAGAATTCGTTGTTAAATTCGAATGTGCTGTCTGAGAATAATGTTTAGCATAGCTAACAGGTATTCTGTTGGCGTTTCTACTGGGATTGACAGATGGCCGATTACCGAGGATCTGAGACAGTTATTCGAAGAAAGGCATCGATATTCTGCCTCTGCCGCTCCGTCTGTTGGGGGACACCGCGACATTGCACTTTTATATGACATCCGATATTTACGGCTACTAGACTATACAATATCGAAGTTAGAGTGGCTTAGCTAGATCTATAAAGGGCTGATGATCTCCGATAAATATCGGATATTTAGCGCGATTTGACAGAATCTAGTATCGTCTAGTATAAAAGCAAGAGTCAGTCCTTGGAAGTCGGGTTTGATCAGAACTTTTAAGGTGGTGAAATCTCTGATATATATCGGATATTTACGCGCGATTTGACAGAATTTAGTATCGTCTAGTATCGTAGCTGGAGTCAGTCCTTGGAAGTCGGGTTTGACCAGAACTGCAAGGTGGTGAAATCTCCGATATATCGGATATTTACGCGCGATTAGAATGAATCCAGTATCGTCCAGTATCGCAGCTAGAGTCCGTACTTGGTAGTCGGGTTTGACAAGAACTGTAAGGTGGTGAAATCTCCGATATATATCGAATATTTACGCGCAATTTGACAGAATCTAGTATCGCTACTATCGAAGCTAGAGTCAGTCCTTGTGAGTCGGGTTTGGCCAGCACTGTAAGGTGTGAAATCTCCGATATATATCGGATATTTACGCGCGATTTGACAGAATCTAGTATCGCTAGTATCGAAGCTAGAGTCAGTCCTTGTGAATCGGGTTTGGTTAGAACTGTAAGGTGGTGAAATCTCCGATATATATCGGATATTTACGTGCGATTTGACAGAATCTAGTATCGCTAGTATCGAAGCTAGATTCAGTCCTTGTAAGTCGGGTTTGGCCAGAACTGTAAGACGGTGAGATCTCCGATATATATCGGATATTAAGCGCGATTTGAATGAATCTAGTATCGTCCATGGGGTTCTGTCATAGTATCGATAAATAGAGTCCGCAAATCGCCGGTAAATATCGGCAATTTCATAGACGCGGCTTCCCATGGAACCACAGTTCATTCTGGTATTGTCTGGTATCGATATTAGTCCCGAAATCGTCGATACGTCAAACTGGGATACTAGATTGTAAATATCCGATACTAAAAAATTGTGCAAAGTCGCGCCTTCTTGGTCTGTTGCTGTCGACAACTTCTTTGTATATTAGCTTCAGTGCCTTGAGCTTGCAGTGGCACTGATCTGCTGTCCGGTTTTACACCTCTCTGTAGAGCCTTTTCTGCAATTTTTTTGTACACGAGGCTGTCGCGACACTCTCTTTAGCATTCTTTGAATGCTTTCGTCTGCCCAGACTCAGATCAGCAAATCTAATTCGCCGTCTGACCAGCTATTTCCACGAGATGTAGAGCTGTGTTCGGCAGACATGACCAACGTGAATATTGTATGTTGTTGGTTGTTGTTTGTTTATGTTATCAATACCTGTCGCGTGAGGGCGTTTAAAACGCCTCTGAAGCGGCTCGGTCCGTCCACACAGCGATTTGCAGATAGAGCTAATCCCTACAACGGCTCAGGTCGGGCCGACTAAACCATCTCAAATCTGAAACGCTTCAGAACCACTTCAGACTGTCCACACATAACTTTCTGTGCCAGTATTGGCCCAGAACCGTTTCAGAGGCGTTTTAATGGCCTGTGTATGAACGGCACAAATAGCCTAGATCATTTGGTAGCGTCTAGCCGACCTTTGACCTTATACAGGTCACAATGGCTGTCTTCGACAACAGGACCATGTTCGTCCTGTTCTGGTTGTTTTTACGATTTTTGCGATTGAGACGGGACAATTTGACCCATCGATCGCTTTTAAACGAGGTATCTGGTATACAAGAGTTAACTGGTGAACCTCGAAGGCGAAATCGACGGAGTGGTCGTCAGCAGCGTGAGGAAATTCGGCGGTCAAGAAGGCGCTTTGTGTTTCTGACAGATTTTCACCATATCTTCGTTCCAAATGCCTAAAAGACACTTGATTTCTTCCGTAGCCCAGTTGACTCCTCGACTCGCCATGTCTAAAATGATACTGAATCTTTGAATAGGTCAAAGACTACACTGCATGTCAACTACAGAGGGCGTCAACTGGGACCTGAGTCGGACAAAACGCGTTCACATACGCTGTTTACTGCTCGGCCAGAGACCTGGGTCGGCCACAAACCACCCCTCTCGACTAGGACAGAAATTGTCTGGACAGTGGCCGGCCAGAACCGTTCACACCTGTTTTTTTGGTCGGCCACGAACCTGGCTAGGACAAGGGCCTAGTCTTTTTTGGCTAATGTGAACGGCCCTAATGACTAAATGACTTGACCCTCTTTTTTGTCGTCTTTTGTTTGTTTTTTGGCTTGCAGTTTGTTTGAATCATCACTCTTAAAGTTACTCGTTGATACTAATTCTCCCATGCATTGTTGACCCTAAATGAACTCAAGTGACCGAGTAGCCTCTCGATATCATGTGACTGAATTTGTTTTGTCCCGCACGGATGCGTGGCCGGTTTTATCGCTGTGTGTAAAAAAGAAAAGTTGCACGGAATAGACATTTATTTTTGAAATGCTTTGCTCCTTATCTATTGGTCATCGTTTAAATGATCGCAATCTAGCAATACGGAGTAAAGGATGGGAGGCATGTGGTCATTAAGACAATTTATTTATTTTTATATATTTTATTTATATCAGCCTTGGGTTATTCATCGATAAAGTTTCATGGGCTTCGATTCATTACACATACAAACATGAAGGAAATAACTTAGCTAGGGTCAGGAAATGGGTCATTTTTTGCTACTTGTTTTGATCAAAACCAGTAGATGAAGTATTTTATCTAACTCACAAAAAAAAGCTGTTATTAAATTAGGCCAGAGAAAAAAAAATCTTGTTCATCGGATTTTTTGGACCAAGTCCCAGGAGCGGCGAGCAAAATTTTTATTTTTTTATTTTTTTAAGGCCGAAGGTAAACGCGGTTCACTAGCATTTTTGCGCAGATGCAGACAAGGCAAGATAACTGTTTCCCTTTTTACCAGAAATATCTCAGACAAGAAACACTGATACTGGTATGGTAACTGAATTCAATACTATATTTCCCAACAATAACATAGGCATTACATTCACAGTTAGTGTTTGCACAACATATTCTGAGTATTTCAACATTCTCTCAGAATAAAACTGAAATGTACAGCAAATCACTGAAATCCAACAATTCAGTATTGTCCTTTAATATTGTCCTGGTTGGACCTAGCATCTGAGTTTTTTCATTTTACTTTGGCCCACGTTTCGCATTTGCCTTTTTACCACTGTCTCTACACATTTTACACAATGGTCTAACAACACTGTACTGTGATCGGAGTGAAGTTATATAGTCATCATTCAGATCGTACTTTAACATCGACGCAACCATGTGTTTTGTCATTGCCGTAAATTTTTATACTTTCGATGCAATTTTCATTCAATCGGATGCACCGTCCATCTGCTGTCACGATCTTGTTGAACAAATCGCCGAACGTAATATCAGGACAAACACTGAATAGCGTCTTCGGAACTAACTGTTGGCCATCACGTCGAATGTTGGCGATCAAATTAATACTCATGATGTGACATGTACTAACCTTTACAAAACGAGGAAATTTCTGGCCAAATCGACCCACTTTGCGTCGCGATTCGCCAAATTCAGACGTCACAACAACGTGTTGGCGGTCAACTGAGTCGAAACACGTCGGAAGTCTCATTCAAAATCCCGTGCCCGCGAAAACCCAACAAAGTGTAGGGCGCCACCAGCGGCAGTACTAAAAATATTTGTAATGCGGAAGTAAGAATTTGCCGCGATCAAAAAAAAAAAAAATCCAAATATGACAAAGTAGAAGCGGCGATTCCGATGAACAATTTATTTTTTTCTTCCTGGCCTTACCGCCCAAAACCCGAGAAAGAGCACAAGTGTTTAAAAAAACTTGAGACGAGTACTAACTCTGATCATAAAATTACAAGGTGTATAATTGCGAAAATATTTGTAACTATTACTTCAGATATATCATACTTTCTGACCAGTCAGCTTTAGTACCAGAAAGGAAAATGATTGATAACGTTCGTTTAATTTTATATCTTTGTATCTGTATGAACGTACTGGAAATCAAGGGGCAATAATAATAATAATAAATTGCTGAAAAAATTAAACTGCACGGGTGTTCCGACAAAACTGTTCTTTTCCTTACATCATCTTTAGATAATTGATCCCAGTTTGACCTTGAGTGATGCCGATCCACTTAGTGTTGGTGTCCCTTCCGGGCTCAACTCTAGGCCCTCTTTCCTTCCTACTAATTATTAATGATCTTCCTCAAGCTTTAGACAATTCAGAAATCAATATGTATTCTGATGGCACAGCGGCACAAGTGGTTGGCCACAATATCCATGAACTTGTAATAAGCTGAATGATGACATGACATCCAATTTGAGCTTGTGTAGTAATAATAACATGTGTACAAATCCAGAAACGACCAAGGTAATGGTCATTGAAACCTCCCAGAAAAAATCTAGAACAGATAAACGTATAAAATTTGTTTGTAATGACGAGCAGCTTGAATGTGTTAAGCAAGAAAACCTTTGAGGTCTGTCAATTGATGATACTTTGACCTGGGATAAACATGTCAGTAAAGTACGTAGTAAGGTCGCTTTTAAACGTGTGTAGTTAAGACGTATACGTCTATTTTAAACCATGGCAAGTTGACCTTTAATAATTTTTCATTGTACCTCATTTAGATTATTGTTCGAGTATATGGGGTCAATGTTCAACAACTATTTTATCTCGTATAGAACGACAGCAGGGATCAGTTGAATTGCTAGAGTGATTTTAGATCAAAATTTTAAAACTCCAAAAGTTATGAATAATCTTGCTCCTGATTATCTGGATGTTTTTAGAGGTGTTAAGCAGATCCACTAACGTAACATCAGGTCTGCAAACAGAGAATATTTGTATATTCCAGGGCAAAGAATCCAATTTGTTATAAAAAATTTGCTTTTTATATGGTTTTTTATTATTGTACTTGGGCCTCAGCCCAAGTACATTTGTTTTCATTCCGTGGGAA
>LD346919.1:19722-39937 GCA_001465055.1 Ptychodera flava | reverse complement strand
TCTGAAAAAAAAAATTTGCACAGCTAATCTCAATTAGAAAAAAAAAAATTTCAGAAATTTACAATAGTAAAAAAAAAATTTTCACAATTTCATTGTGACCACCCCCCTCCCAAGGTCTAATGGTCCATCCCTTAGGAAATCAGAGCATTAAATTACCCATATTCCTAACCAGCTGTATTTCTCACTTTGAGTCATCCGAGCTTTTCCAGCAGTAAATAACAAAATTTGACAATAAAGGGGACAGCCCCTTTCCCCACAGTATAGGTAAATTTCAGAAAGTCAGTCAAATGAGACCGTAAAGAGCATCAAAAATAAAACGTAAAACATTCAAATTTCTGGCTCTTTTCACCACTCTGAACTTTTGACCCCATGGGCAAGTTTGAAAACAGTTGGTATGGTAATGGAACAAAGTCGGTCACCGTAATTAGGTGTGAAAAGAACATCAAAAGTCTCTCCAGGAGTGAAAATAAAAGATTCTGATGAGACTGCTCTGAAAAAACCTTCCGTGAACTTACATCATAGACCCTCGAGAAAAACAGTCTTAGCCCTCCCCCCCAGTGTCAAATGGTCTATCCCTAAAGAAGGGTAATATCTGATACACATGTACTCTCCATTGACTTTTTTAAAAATAATATGTATAGTCACTGAGATGAGAAATTACATGAACATAATAAGTCCCTCACGTCACTTTACAACTTATAAAACGTAAATTCTCTGATTGCAGATGGATTCACACCATAAACTGAGACGTTTTTATTGTGACAATAGTAACTTGGAATCTCCGGCTTACAATTATTTCCATGAATAATAACTTATTGTACGGTTAGCTCAATTTTATGGTGACAGGCTGCTGCGGATCCACAAGTACACAATAAAATGAAATTGATAATGTCGCTTCCCCTTCGTAGTATGTACGTATGATGAACAGCGTCCTCAGCAATAGGCACTTAAGATTATTTTGTTTTTGCCGAGATATGTGGGCGGCGACTTAGACATGTACAATTATAAATAACTTTTTGTACGGTTAGCTCAATTTTATGGTGACTGGCTGCTGCGGATCCACAAGTACACAATAAAATGAAATTGATAATGTCGCTTCCCCTTCGTAGTATATACGTATGATGAACAGCGTCCTCAGCAATAGGCACTTAAGATTATTTTGTTTTTGCCGAGATATGTGGGCGGCGCTCTTCCACCAACAACTACAGCATAGCAACAACGCCAAGATGGCTGCCACCGTGCTGACTGCCGATCAAGCGAGGCAGATTTCGGATCTACCGGTAAGTTACGTTGAGATCGTTGTTATTCGGCAGAAGGGAGTGACATACGAATCAGTAGTCTTCTAGGTCGCATCAGTCAGTGATCGAAATGGTCATGATGCTTTCAGAGATGTTTGCATATGGAGCTTATAGAAATGACACTGACAGTGTTGACATCCGACGCGACGGTCCCGTACAGTTGTTAAAGTTGTTGTACTCGACATGTAAATCGTACGCCGTTCGTTCTCGACTGCCTACGCCTAAACAACTGTGAACGTTTTTCATTTGTACTTTCCGAAAATTACTTCTGTGTCGTGCGAATGTTTTCAAAACACTTGCATTTTGACCACAACTGACAGCTCGACAAGCCGTGCTCTGCCTGCAGGTCTCACGGGGACTTTGCTGCAGTACAGTAGCTCGAGGTTTTGCCTGGGTATTTGGGTCGGACGGCTCTGGTTTTGCCGTCCGACCCAAATACCCAGGCAAAACCTCGAGCTACTGTACTGCAGCAAACGGGGACTGTACATATTGCTTTGCGATCGGTATTGCTGCGAAAACGAGCCCTGCCACTCCTTGACGTGTTCTGCTGGGAGTGGGGTATGACCTAGCTGCAATAATTGTATCCCTTGGTTGGTGGGGATTGGGCTTCTGTCGTGCATACTTGAAGAGATCCCACAACGGAACCATCATTCTGAGTGCTAGAATTTTCATGATGAATTTAATATAACTCTTTCCACGGTATGATTGGTGTGGTATTTACACATGGGTTTGTTTGGTTTGTTTGTACCACCATCATGTGATCTCTTTGGCACTAGAACTATTGAATAATTGTAGGATATGCAAATTAGTATCATCTAGAACGTCCAAAATCTCATGAAAGCATTGTCACTAGATGCCTTAATAGAAAAGTGTGCTCTCAGAGCGTAGAAAATTCCAATAATATGTCAGGAGGAATTTTAGAGATCACAGGGACAATTTAAACAAGTGCATGAGAAATGTAATCAAAACTTGAAAATTATGTTTATATATATTGTTCACAGAAATCTGCTGGCAGGCTGCAGTTAGCAAAATATTTACACTGGAATGTGGATGAGTTTGATGAAGAGGTTGACTTGACAGCATCCATCATCTTGGATTATCACTATGACAACCTGATGACAACTATCAAAAAAGGGTTTCCATGGAGAGACGTGTGTGCAGTATTTCAATTTGCAATGGAGTTGCAGGCTGAAACAATAGGTAAATATCAGAATATTGCATTTGTAGCTATACTAAATTACATGTACCTGTTGGCTATGGTTGAAATCCATTTTCAGGGAGTTCTCTGAATAATTATTTACAATGCCTTCAAAAATGGCATAATTTCTACAAATCACTGAGTCCAATGCCTGAAGTGATGAATAACAGTGTTCATAAATCGGTGCAGATATGTCACTGAGGCCCCTGCAGACCAGTGGAATGAATTCACCTGAAAGGTTATGGTTATAGTAGTTGAACTTTAAGGTGCCGTGTGTTTTACCTGTAGGAGAAACATCAGGTTTTAAAGACTGTGGAAGCACATATTGATGGGAAAATTGGTGTGAAACTGAAAATTTCTGTTGCATCCAAATACTGTTAATGAGTTTTAGTTGTTGACCAATCACTTTGTCCCGTTTTAATGTCTCATTTGCATATATTCTCTCAGGGCTGCCAATCACAGAGGCTATCAAGCACTACAAGAACAAAGTGCTGGAGTTAGCGAATGTCGTCGGTGAGAACAACGTCAAAACTTTCACTCAACACTTCTTCTCCACGTTCATGCAACACTACAAACTGTACCAGTTTGTCGCCACCCAGCAACAGGAGCAGATGATCACCGTACACAGACTCCACGTCTACCCGCCGCCGGAGCCCATGCCGTTCACAAAAGGGAAAGAGTTTGCCGTCTGGGATTACACACAGAAAGTGAAGGACATGGAAGAGAAGGAGCAAGCTAGAAATGAAGAAATGGCCCGGCACAAACGAGACCTGATGAGTGTCAAAGAAGAAGTATTGGAAGGGCCCTATCAAGGTCTGGATGCTGAGGAACCTTTGGAAAGGAAGGTAGATACTGTAACATGTTCTTGCCTTGTACATTTTGTAATGGTAGTGTAAATGGTATGATGTGAAATTTGTGTACTTGTAGTTAGTAGGTTAAATAGCCAAGACAGCTTTGCTAGCAAAAATTCTGACATTTGTAAGTCAATCCTCATCATTCAGCAGATATCATTTGAGAAACGATATGATTTATTGTGTTTACATTCTTCAGAGCTACAGCAACACGATCACTATGATCAGGAGATTCAAATGACTGACACATTTCCATTTTTAAGTGGGTTCATAATTTTTTTTTGTCATTTTTAGAACAGTTTATTGCTGTATATCAGTACAGTACGGTTTCATTTTGTATTGTATTTCATGATTAGTATTTCATGGTAGAGTAGATATTAGACCCATGGAAAGATAAATTATCAAGTGTAGTCACATTCTGAGAATTATCGTCCTTCCAAACTTGAACCCTTGAAACCTAAAAAATGTTTTTTCTTCAATCGAACATGCGCATGTACATGTATGGTAAATATCGTGTGATACCATTCTTTTGTAAGTTGTAGTAAAACTATATTTTATGAAAATATTCATACTTCAGATAATAACACATATTGAATCATAAACTGAGTTTGTGTCATCTCAACTTTTTCATCCAAAGTTCCTCAATAGGCAAAATACCAAAATTCTGCTGGTTAAAGGACTGGGTAAAAAAAAAAACTTTGATGGTAATGTTGTTTCTCACTTTTTTATATGCCAGGAGCTATCTCAGTTAATAGATGAGGCAGCCAAAGCCCATATCATGTTCACTCAGAAAACGCTGGAAACAAAGGTCCAAGAAAGACATGAAACTCTGGACTTCCTCTTTGAGAAGACGGCACTGCCAAGACCAGCAGCACTCGGGCCACCAACGAGAATCAAATCACCGCCGAAGAGTTCGGCAAAGAGTCAACCGAGCGCGAGCAGTAAGAAAACAGAGCAAGCAGGAAGTAAGTCAAGGGCGCAGTCGAAAGCCTCCCACCGGGGAAAGACGGCTAAATCTTAAAGCTTTAAACGCAGGAAGAATTGCTGGATTCTACTTCGCATTCTGCTACTGTTCTGTCGCGCGGGGGCATGGGCATTTTGTCTCTGTCTCTTCTCTCGCTTACTCACCTTCATAAAGAATTTCACGCCCTTGCAAAGTATCTCATAACCATGACAACAGACCTGGTAATAATCTGCATATCTATTGTCGGATAACCTTTGACCTGTTTTAGTTTGTGTTGCTGCATCATGCTTGTACCCTGCTCACCCCTACTCCTGAGTAGTATGGTCGACTCTCAGAATGTGAAGCAACGGTTTTATAAGTCTAGATGCTTTAATCAACAAGGTGAGGTGCATAACTTGAATATGCCACTTTAATTTGCTGCAGCAGAGAATTACAAGTGTCTATGCTCAGTTATTAGCTCAGATGATCAGTCAATTATTGAAACTGTGTTTCATGAAATAATGCATGGGTTTGAAATATGTAAATTAATAATATTTTACATAATGACGAAATTAAAAAAGTATCACCACGAACTTACAAATTCTTAAAAGGTCACAACTTTGCAAAATTTAATAGAATAATAAAGCTTGCATTGTATGTATATAAGAGAATGCATGTATTCATGTATTTGTGTTTGATACACAACAAAATTATGCAGGTTAAAGAACAGACCAACTGCCATACGATAACCCCTCCCTTTAACCCTATGAGTGCTGTATTTTTCCCACCAAAATTTTAGTGCAAAATTTTATCAATTTTGTGAACATTTCTGTAATTTTCTGATAATTTTAGACCAAATGAACACAGCATTTCATTGGACACAGTTTTTTATCAAAATTTTGACAAAAATCTGACAAAAATTGACCTTGGTGCTTAATTTTCGCTGGACATGTAATACCTAATGTTGTCTGTTTGCACAAGAGATCTTTGTCCAATATTTTTGCAGTATGCTATTCCTACCTCTCCCAACGTCCCATCCCATAGAACAACCGGACTAAACCATTGTGAATTGCTAAAAGTGCCCAGGGGTTACAATATTTCAGTATTAGTTTCAAACATGTCCATTTTGTTCTATTTCCATAAAGGATAACGGTCATCTGTAGTCCAGGTTTGAAGTGGCAGCTTCTCCCATGTGTGTGCATGGCAATATGTTAAGTGTGTTCTACCCCCTTGTTGTCCATGATCGCCCTCAAGTGGCAAACTTGTGAAATTCTTACAGGTGATGAAAGTGATGAGGTGATGAGAGAAGAGATAGAGACAGTTTGATGTCTGTTGTCGATGAAGATAATGCAGATTACATGTGGCAGCGCCAAGGCAAAGCAAGATTTGTACAGTGTAGTTCAAATTTTGCAATATAGTCACTTTTTTCTTGTACAAGAGTGTACTTTTTTCATTTTTCAAGATGAACTGTTACTGTTAGATTTATTTAATGTACAAATGGGATCAAATAGAAGCATCCAAGAATTAAGTCTGCTATGTTAAGTTAGGAGAATGTATTTGTCACATGTTGATGGGTGCCCTCTAGAGCTGAAATGGAGACATGTCTCTTTCACAACCAGCATTTTAGCTTGATGAGGTGGAAGGATAGAACGGACCAATACTGTATTGGTATTTTGAAAAGTTTTGTTTTCACCTTAAAATATTGGAAATAATTTCCTGACTCAACCCCATTTTGGATTCTATAATTTATCAGAAAAGAACAGATCCCCAGGTATCAAAGCAATCCATTATCTTTCACTCAATATTTAAAAATGAAACAATTCTGGTTATGAGCAAATTTTCATGAAAGCATTACTCTGTAAATATTATGTACATATACTTCTGTGATAGTTCAGAATTTTCCCTGGTTTTAGTAAAATATTATCATAAGTTTGTATATCACTTTTCCGGGAATAAATAAAGCTTGTACGAGTGTTTTTTGTCCAACAATGAATTTTGACCTGAACCAACCTCAGCATTTTGTTTGTTAACAAAATAATAACCATAAACTTAACTCTTCAAAGAGATGCCACCAGAGATTAGGTACTAGGTGCCAATCAAATGGCGCCAGTTGAAGTGGAAATGTGTACCTGTCATGATCATAAAGAAAATGCTTCTTCGCAAGGTCTGTACCAGTCAAAGGGATAACACCCAATTAGGCATGAATGGTCAATTTCAAAAAATTACCATAAAAAGTATTTTAGCAGCTGTACTGTTTCTTTGCGGTTAAAAATGACAAAAGTGTGTGACTTTTTAGGGGTGAAGAAGCAGTATGGGTGCTGTGCAAAATGGTAAAATAATGATTTGTCAAATTTTGCAATGAAAGACATTGCATGTCAACATTCAGAATAACCACTCTCAAGATGTAATGACCTGTCCCGACGGTGCAAAGTGCTGTCTGTAAAGAAAGATGGTGAAACAATACATAACAAGTGCATGGAATGGTCAATGTTGACCTGCTAGTGATCAGTAAAGAGATGAATTGCTCTGCTAGTGAGTGTAAAGCTCACTTGGAAAGTGTTCCATAACATCAGTTTAGCCCTCAAGTCCATAGACGTCACCTTTTAGGTTTGTGTGTTTGCTGATGTTCCCTCCACAAAGGGACCATGGTATGACTAATGCAAGATGCCAACTGGACTGTCCACCATACCGGTGCTTAAGATATCACATAAGTCTTTCATCCTGTTTGTGAGCAATCTGATTAAAAGAGACATACAGATGCCCTGGGCTGTTACCTGTTACACATTTTGTTTCAAGTCTGCTTCCCTCATCTGATGGCTGATTCAATTCATGCAATTCATTCTTAACCATCAAACTACCAAATGTAACTTCTGGCATCCAGCAGTCAAAAGAAATATATATATGACATTGTTGTAACATAAGTATACATGAAATGTTTTTCGGGCCTCAGAAAAGATGGACATACCGGTATGTAGAAATATGAAGTTGCCAATTTCAGCATGGATTACATGCCATAGCCCCCTCTGGTTCCCAAGTAAGTGGAATTTTTACTTGCGAGCAATGTACTCAATGTAAGTATGTACGTGTGAGTGTGTGTCAGAATCTTGTGTCTACATTAGATTTGTGCTACAGATAAACTACACACATACATATACATACATGCATGCATGCATGCATGCATACATACATACATACATACATACATATATACATTCATACATACATACATACATACATATATACATTCATACATACATACATACATACATACATATATACATTCATACATACATACATACATACATACATATATACATTCATACATACATACATACATACATACATACATACATACATATATACATTCATACATACATTCATACATGTGTGCTTGCGTGCGTACATATATACATATATACACACACATACATACATACACACACATACATGCATGCATACATACATACATACATACATACATACATACATTCATACATACATGTGTGCTTGCGTGCGTACATATATACATATATACACACACATACATACATACACACACACACATACATACATACACACACATACATACATACACATACATGCATACATACATACATGCATGCATACATACATACATGTGTGCTTGCGTGCGTACATATATACATATATACACACACATACATACACACACATACATGCATACATACATACATACATGCATACGTACATACATACATACATACATACATACATACATACATACATACATACATACATACATACATACATACGTAAGACAGGCATGATTCCCATATACTCCTATTGCTATATACATAGCAAATGGGAGCTAAAAACTCTCACTGTGGGTCCTGTTGTGATTCACCACAAGTATGCGTGAACATGAACATTAGATGGCAGCTTTGTTGAAAGTTTAATACACAGATCCTTTATTGAAAATACCATCGGTGCATGCAGAGATACACGTGACAGAATATTCCCTGCATGTAAATATAGAACAATGTGCCAGTGCCTCTGACATTGAACAACTAGCTGCAACACATGAATTAGAAAGCTTTACACCACCTAGAAAAGTACCTAAAAATCATTTTGTGCCAATAATTGATATTGTGACAATTAACATATTTTTACTTATTGGACTAAGATTTCAGGTCCATAGAGAGAAAAAAGAAAAAAAAAGGCACATTGGACACTAAATACATAGCTCAAGCTCCATTACCTGTAGTGTTTGGTGCATTTTCCTGGTTACTTGTTCGTCTGCCAAAAGTATGTAAATGCCTTGGAGTCAGAGTGTGAACATATGTTATGACACAATAGATGTATTGAAGGGAACTGGAGTTTAGTCCAGACTAGAATTTAATTTGTTGACAAATGTAGTTCTTGCAGTGTTTGTCCTAGACTCTCCACAGTCGCAGTGCCTTTGTTTTGTGCGCGCCCACGATGGGCCTGCATTCGAAGGCTACGCTGTGCTAGCTGTGAGCACGCGCTGCCAGACACAGCGACTGTCAGTTCTTGCAAGTATATGAATATTCATAAGGGTAGTGACGTCAAAAGAAACATCTATCTAACTGGGCAGAGAAAATTTTTACTAGTAGCTGGTAGACTTATATACGCAGTATGTTTTTATTTTTCATTTTTAAATTTATTTGGCTATGGTACTTGTCATTTGTTTTTGATTAACGGATGTGTTGAGTTCTATAAAGTACCCGGATCAGGCAGAAATCCGACCGGTCGCTTGCAAGAACGTCCAGACCCTGGGATTCGCGTCGCGTCTCTGAAGGGCGCGCGCATGTTCCAACAGGGAAGAACGCGAATCGCAGGGTCTCTGCCAGACTATGTTTGTCCTTGCGCGAGCATGGGTACTGCTATGTCAACTTATTGTAGGGGAGGAAAAGAAAATTTATTTGAAGAGATCTTTTGTTCAAATGCAGTCCATCCACACTGTATTCATTAAGCGCATGGAGAGACAGCATTCTTTGTTCAAATTGAGAAGAATGCCATTTTTTTCATTTACATATCTGACTCAAGAACGCTATTCTGCTGTTCCTCAAGCATCCGAAGGAGAGGCTCTTCAATTAGAGGTTATAAACGGCAAGCGAGGGTATTTGGTTGCGGATATAAGACCTCTGGGGTGAAAATTAGCATATTTGGCGGGAAATAATCACCGAGCGCAGCGAGGTGATTATTTCACCCAAATATGCTAATTTTCACCCCAGAGGTCTTATATCCGCAACCAAATACCCGAGCGCACCGTTTATAACCTCATTATAATATGCTAAAGTTAAAAACAAGTGGGCAATTTTGTTATTTAGGGCCGAAGTTGGAACGAGAGTTCAGGAGCGCGCAGCCTCATACAAACTCTAAAAAAGCCTCATACAAACTCTAAAAAAGAACGTTTCAGAACCTCTAATTCAAGAAAAGAATTACTTTTCTTCTTTTCTCTTCCCTGAAATGTTGACAAACTGTTAGCCCAGCCTACTGAAAACACTGATTAAAATAGGCAATTGATAAACTAATTTTATGTTGGACTGCGACGTAGCTGTCATCTGACATCACAAACACATGCAGGCTGTGTTGATAAGTTGAATACTGGGTATCTTGACATTACTTTGAAAGCAGCACGAGAAACTGTATTTTAAAAGTGGAGCAAAACTTCAAGAACATGCATAAAAAGTTGTGTCCAATACATGTGATTTCTTGAACATGGAAGAAATTCAATGAGTCCATCTGCCACTTAAGTGACTGTAGTGGTACGGCTAAGACTCGATTGACTTAGTGACGATGAAATGTGCATAAACTTTTGATATCACTATCAGAAACTTAGATCTAAAAACTGAGGTTGCTGCCTCATAGAGAAAAGGCAACTACAGCACCACTTATATATCTGTGTCTTTTTTAATACTCTAATTATTAACATTTTCCTGAACCAAGCTCACGCAACTTGGCAAAAAATCCATAAAAAATGTAAATCACACATTTATAAAATGGCTTAAGCCCATTGCAAAAACTGGAATCTTCTGGAATGTACAAATACTGCTCTCTTACAGGAAGTACTATTTCCCACACACTTCAATTTGCATATCAATAATTTGGTACTTCTGCGGAGAGATACTGCCAAATTAAAAAAATTGTTCAGAAACCGGTTCACGCAAGTTGGCTAAAATTCACTTTAAAATGTTAATTACATAAAGTATTAATAACACTTATTTCAAAACACTGGTAATTTAAGGACAAATACTTCCATTTTAATAGAAATACCTATTAAAATCGGATATGCTAAATCAACGATCTGTACAGTACTGTCAGTGTGTGACAGCTCTCTACTATGAGCTGCCTGTAATGAAGACTTTTGCTCAATATGTCATTTCCACCTCTAGAGGGCCTCCTTGTCAAGTCCTGCTTGTACCTGGAATACCAGCATGGTTTATCAATCCAAATAAAGTACTGTTGCTTTTCTGACAGCCTCGATTCAGCAGCATGTAGAACATGTCATCATCCGCTGAAAACTGATATAATGACATTGAGGGCACTCACAAACATCACAATCACCGTGGCAACATTGTTGTACATTATTGCCCTCTCTTTCTCTTCTTCATCTACGTTTTCATCTTCAAAGTCGATGAAATACTATAACATGAAAAAATAGCACCAAGAAAGGTTATTGAGCATCACTGTGGTGTTTTTATAAGTTACACAGAAGCTTGAACACTGTCAGTGAGCACCCATAGCTACCTCATCATTATCTCTGAAAACTGTATCATGGAACACCATATCTGTTTAACCCTTTGAGAGCCGCAATTTTTTCCACCAAAATTAAGTGCAACATTTTACCAATTTTTTAAGAATTTTCCTGTAATTTTTTTATACTTTTGAACAAAATAGACATAACATTTCATTGGCTACAGTTTTTTATCAAAATTTCGGCAAGAATCTGAAAAAAAATTGACTCGAGTATATTTTGTAGAGGCGACATAAATTGACTTTGGCGCTCAAAGGGTTAGTGCCTACCCTATGCACTTCCATTAGTTACCGCTGTAGATCACCAACACGGAGGATTATCAGCCTGACAAACTGAATCCTGTGGGTATACTCACCTTGAGCGCCAGAATTATGCTGACAACGAGCTGCAGCACCATGGACGTTTATAACCTCATTATAATATGCTAAAGTTAAAAACAAGTGGGCAATTTTGTTATTTAGGGCCGAAGTTGGAACGAGAGTTCAGGAGCGCGCAGCCTCATACAAACTCTAAAAAAGCCTCATACAAACTCTAAAAAAGAACGTTTCAGAACGCGCGCGCGTGCACAGTTGAATTCATAAAATACGGTTACGCAACGCATCAATATCGCGATTAGACATCGAACTTGAAGAATTTTACTTAAAAAACGTTCAAAAAACTTTACAAAATCATGTTGTTGTTACATAGCCTCCTAATATGCTTGGCTGGAATCCGGCAATCTGATTGGCTGGAGCCAGGGTTTATATTCTCAACAAGAAGACCTGCGCGCCGCGTAACATTTTTGAGCTCGCGCAAATTTCGAACGCCAACTTGAGAGCTCAACGCGCCATAATGTCGAACAAGTCTATGGCTTCAGATTGATTTTGTTTGTATACGACAGAGGTCACTTGAAAATTATATCCCTGTTCAAAGGAAGCACTAGTAATCCTGCCTGGTATGGTAAGTTTGGACACAGGCGAACTGGAAATAAATAGTCTAAATATGATATTATTTTGATAATTATTAAAATAATTATGAAACATTGATATCACTAAAACTGAGTTAGTATTTCATCCGGGCTGAGCTACCTTTCTAAAGAGCAGCACGCGATAAAATCGCTTTATGTGTATGAGTTGTGTATGACATAGACGGGCGGCCGGCGGCAGGCCAGCAGGGCGTCCAATATTATATACTCTGATATACTAGTATTGGACGCCCTGGCCGACCGGCTTGCTGGCCGTACACATAGGCCTACAGCGTTTTCATCGCCTGCTGCTACTTAGAAAGGTAGCTCAACCCGGATGAAATACTATCTCGGTTTTAGTGATATCAATGTTCCATAATTACGATTTATCATTTAAATAATTATGAAAATAATATAATATGTATACTATTTATTTCAAGTTCGCCTGTGTTTGGGAGAAAGGGCTCGAAAAAAATATAGGAATCTCCGAGGAATCCTATTCATAAATACTCAGCCTTTGCTTCCTATTGTTTGTGAACGGGACATACTAAACAACACCAATATTCCTACATTGTATTACCTTCACGATACAGTCCGTATGAAGTGTACGAGATCTGCTGTCCTAGTTTGACATCTTTGAAGGACTCTTCAAATGATCACTCGGTTTGCTGTCGATTGCAGGAGCCATCCAATATTTTACTGTGTGACTTCAGCAGTAGAAGACCGGAACGATCCGGTTCCTGATGCCCACATGGTTGAGCGCAAATATTTCCCTCCCGGCAACGATCCTCGCAAGCCATTGCATGAAGGTTTGGAATAATCGTGCTTCAAACGTCGTATCATCCATGTGGCAAAGGTCTAGGCATTGAGCCATGTGTGGTTTTTTTTACGACCATCGATTACAAAGTAAAATGGTTTACAGCATTGCTCAGGTTTGATGATAATAATAAGACTTTGTTCATGCGGCAGCCCACGCAAATACTTAATAATCTCTGCGCCTAAGTACATGCGGTAATTGTAGGTTTCAGAGCTTTGTGAGAGTATTTTTCATTCTTCAGGGCAAAGGTTAACAGCCACAGCGTGAAGTGAAAGAATTTTGCGTTAAGTGTCCAGTACCGACCACGAAGTAAAATGGTATAAATACACTTTCACAGTTTCAAAGGTTTGGCGTCAATTATTACTCTGGTAGAGTAACCGTGCTTGCACTAAAGCTAGAAAACCGAAGTAACTTTTTTACCTATGTGCTTTCATCTTCTTGTTTTAAATCCTAAACTTTTGGGTGTTTTCAAATCCAGTGACAAGCCGTATGTAACGACCAGAAACGAGCAGTAACGAGAAGTAACGACCCAGAAGTAGACAGAACGAGCCAATAACGAACCATAACGAGCCAAAAAAATATGATCTCCCCAAAAATTAATCTAAGAGCGCCGTTGCCGCCAGTCATGAAAATCACGCCCTCTGCGGCACGTTTGGACACGATGCAGCCTGTAATACCAGTAACGAGCTGAAACATGGCAATTTCGACCAATAAACGACCAGAAACATGCAGTAACGAGCAATAATGAGTTAGAACGAGATAGAACGAGCCGATAACGAGCAGTAAAGAAGGCAAAAAAGTATGATGTTTTCCTCCAGTGGTTTACTCGATGCTACGGGACAGAAAAGAAATGATAGGGCGAGAGGGCTGGTGTTCAACCTGACGCCGAGGAAAAAAATAGTGAATAGTGGAACTTCAAACGTGTTTCCATGAAAAATAGTGGCGCACATCAATCTACATGCTCAAAAATCATGCAGTGGACCTTCAAAGAATACTTTTATCCTTTAAAAATAATCACATCGTGTTACGTTTTAATTCGAATAATAAGAGATCACATGCCACCATAATAGAGACCGCATGTCACAATAATAATTCTGTCAACTGCCTGCACTGCATTTGGCTATTCAAAATTGAAAGGGACAATGGTGGTAACATTCACCGTCATCTATAGTTTGGCTTGTAATTTTACAGAGAATAAATCAATGTCAAGAAACTTATTACAGCTTAAAACTAAATATTAAACATAATAAACATATATTCAACAAAGATTCTGCCGCCAGCACGTCTGACAGCAACTTTTCCCGGCTGTCAGCAAGACCTGTCAACCGAAAACATGAACCCGCTAAAATATTGACACGCGAAACAGAAACGTTTGACTCCCCAGACCAAAAAGATAAAACCACTCCCACCTTCCAAACGCCGACCACCGCACACGCACACATTGTTTGAAGCATGTTTGTGCACAGCTTTTCTCTCGATTTACTTACTGGTTTACTAGACTTGGTTCAAGTGCGTAATTTGTGAACGTGTGAGTTGGGTTTACTCTCGGAATGCAATGATTAGTGTTCTGTTTTCATGTGAAACGTGTGAGAAGAATATGAACGCCTTGAGTGGGATGAACGCGATACAGGGGAGTTTTACTCGGCACAAACTATTTACTGCAAGCTGCGCAGACTACATAAAAAAACGTTCGATCGTTAGGAAAACCTGACCTGGGCTTCCAAATTTTACACGAGGAACTTTTACAAATCATTTTATGTTTTGAAAATTCACCGACTTGAACAAAGTCTCTGGTTTACCTTCGTCCTTTGGCTGAATGCAACTTCACTAATTCAATCGCAGATTTAGGAGTGCAAATGCAATCTTGCCCGAGTTACAGGATATGATTTTAATGGAAATTTTACTGCGTGGTGGGGATAAAGTTACTAGCGATTTTCTCGTTATTCAGAGAGGTGGCAAAAAGTTCATTTTCAGCGATCGTGGGTTACGAAATCTATGGCAACGCTTGGTATCGTGTGAAGCGTTAGATATTTCTCAAAAGAAAAACAAATGACGCATACAGCAGGTAGATAGATGTCTCAACCTGTGCAGTCGCACGAGGTCTGAGAAGCCGATGGTCAGTTGGAGAATGGACTTTTATTAACTGACGCCAGTAGTAGCATATGAAAAATTCACCGATTAGAATATTGCTTACTGTGATGAATATATGAATTTTTCAGTGGACAACACCCAAACCCGTCTTTGATTTCCATGCAGTTCTTGCGTATTTCACAAAGTTCGATTAGGCAACATAGCATGCATGCTGGGAAGGGTAGGCAATCCCGATGCTTAGCAGGCGGGAAAGTATCAATCTACTTATTCTATTTATTTTTCGGGGAAAAATTTCAGCTGGTGTCCTGGTATCTGCAAGGGGCTGTCGTTTGTCGGAGTTTTCACGTGTGAGAGGACTACATGTGTCAGGGAGGGGGCATCTACTACAGTGTATGCTTTGGGAACACGAGAGGGCAGTGCTCAGCACCAATGGGGTATGTGGCGGGAAACGAAAAGAAGTGTATTTGTCCTAGACTGTCGACAGTTCCATGGGTCATTTCTTTTCTATTATTGGTGTAGTCTCTCGTACATACAGGGATGGGGAATGCCGCGGGCATAACTGCGAATGCCGAAATACCTCATGCATAGCTTAGGCAATCGCGGCCGATCATGCCTGCCAGCTCGCGCCGTTAAAGAGTAGCTTGAAGGCACTAGCCGACAGCTTTCACTATCTCCTCAAAATTTCAAGCTCCCTCTCAAATACCTTGAAATACTATATTTATATGTACAGACATCTCTTTACTTATCCTACATTGGTTGGTTTGCTACCCTTGATCAATATGCCATGTTTTCAATAATCACATCATACCCATCCACAATCCAATAACACTATAGGTCCAAATGCATAATACACAGTCATTTCTTATAAACATAGACGCAAACAGCACAGAACAGACAGCATAGCACCGGTACACACAACAAAGTCGAATTCGTGAAAGAAAGATATATGGACCTCTTGCAAAGACCAAGGATTGATTTCAGTTGTTTCAATGTTTGCACATGTTTTCATCTATTTAATTTCAAACCACGTGAGAGAAAAGTGGATGTGAAGTCTAGACGACGATTAGGAAAGAGAATTTCACCTTCCAATCAGGTAAACTTTGTGTGTAAAATTGACAAAGGAAACATGAAAATTCTGTCCCCGTTGCAATGGAGGACTGATAAATTTTGTCTGCTATGGCTTGTGCGGGTTGTGCTTGAATAAGGAAATTCTATCTCAAAGTCCTCTCGCTCTCCCTTCCCATTGTTTTTGAATGCGACATAACGCAGATTTTACTCGTTCAAAATTATGATATTGCCCGAATAAAAAGTACGATATCTGCGATCCTAGGATAGTTTGCAGAAATCTTAATATGACCACTAGGGATTTGCTTTTGATGGGAAGAGCCATCAAATATGTTATGTGTGTGAGATGCGCAGTCGAAGATAGGAACGATCCAATTCATGGTGTCGAGCACAAATATTTTCATCTAGGAAACGCTCCACACAAACCGTTGGTGATACAGCTTTGCAGCCAAATTGCAATAATCGTATTTCAAAATTCGTACAGCTCTCATGACAAAGATCTATACAATAATCCATTGATGACTGTTTTACGGCCATCTAGCAAACCCTGAGGACAGTGTTGTCAAAATTTGACAAATACACACAATCGTACACACGGAATGGCTTTAGACTTTTCCCACAGCTTTGCGGGAGTGTTTGTGATTCTTTAGAGCTGTGATTAACAGCCACAGGGTAAAATGGAGTTATTGTGTGTTAAGCGTCCAGTTCTCATTATTTAACGCCTACATATTGACAATTCATTGTGGTAAAGTTCTATACGCAACGAATCATAATTTATTGGTTTACGACCAAAGTGATTGATGGACGAATTATACTTTCTAAGTGCAAAAAATTGGACGGATATTTCTCGCAACAAGGTAAAGAAAACCCTTAGCAACTTTCTTTGCACTTCTATCTGGTTTTCACATTCTTCTTTCGAATCCTGAAAAATTTTCTATACATGTAGTCGTCGGCAGAGACGCCGATTTTATTTCAGGTCGGACTGGAGGTGTGTTCAGCGGCATTGGTTGGCTTTTACCAAGTATCGTATACACTTTGTCTTGGATGTGCTAAAATATGAGAAATCGGCATGTTGTATTTCGGGCTATGGTCAGCCAAAAAGAGAAAGAGTCGGTTCAACGGCATTGGTTGTTATTGCATTGGCGGGTTACATTATAGATATAATGGTGGCAAATTCAGGAGTTCTGGTAAAATTACCTATACCGAAACGTTAGCCTTTAAAGATTCGGGAAATACCTAATATTGACTTTTTGGACAGAGTTTTCGTAGAATCTTTAGTAGAGTAAATTTATTTTCAAAAATCATCACTCATATTTTGCATTCCATAGATCTATACGATAAAAAGTTTTCAAAGAAACACATTGCTTTTTACATAATTCTGCTGGAGGGCTATTGTGGCCAAATTTCAATTAAAAGTTATTCTACAACTATCATGTAAGTATACATCTCCTCCCTTCCTTTGCAAAATATGTCATTTTTATAAATAAAGCTTGTGTATGTTTTTGTGTGTCGAATTATTAGTAACGCAAAGCATCTCCATCGTTTTTTTATATTTGTTGTTGCCAAAGTAATTGCGTCAATGAGGCAGCAGTCTGATGTCACTTTGTATAACTGCTGTTTTTGCAAAGGCACCTGCCAAAGTTACAATTCACACCTTGTAAGAGGGCAGTACATGTAAGACTTTCAAAACTGCCACTATGCCATTCTCGGGCATAATGCAATGCAACGCGTAAGCTGGAGAAAGGAAGTTCGGCAGATACGCACTGTGTGCATGGAATGACCAGAGTCAACTTGCAATTGATCGACAGAGAGGAAAACTTACGCTAATTTCATTGCCTGAAAAGTTTTGAAGCCCTAAAATGTCGCAGTAAATATAAATGCTGTCCATGACATGATAAAACTCGTCGATGGAATTCACCAACAAGTACGCTGTATAGCACCTACTGATTGTTACACTTTCATTAATATTGTTCTCAATGGCAGGGAAAAATCCATTTCTTTTTTCAGAATAAGCCACATGAAAATCTGCGAAAGGGGTGATATTGTGGGGGATGATTCATGAAAATAGAAAACTTTATAAAATTTTGAAGATCTAAAACAAAATAATTGTCTGCATCCTGGCTACCCCTCACAGAATCTGATGCTCGACTCTCTAAGGGCATGGTCGTAAATAGCGATAGACATGCCAGAGCAAAACTAGAAACGATTGTGTGTTTTGCTTTTCATTACTTCGTTCTATTTGTTTCTTTTTTCTTTTTTTATGTTCTCTTATTCTAGCAAAGCAAAAATTTAAAAGTTTCAAGACGGCCTTCGGTTACCTTTGGAAACTCATAAAACGAGGTTAGAATGTAGACGCGGTGCAGGATTAATATTCGCCGAACACCGGCTTTGTCCATTCAAGTACGCTATTTAACGTTTAACCCGCGTTTGAGAGCACCAGTATACTGGAGATGTGACCCAGTTCTTGTGGTTTTGCCAGTGACAAGCATTTTTACTTTCAGTGAAAGGATCATCAATTGATCAGTCACGCTTGGTCAATCAAGATCAGTTAGTTGACGTTAATTATTGCCTTGTTTTGCACTTCTACCGTGAAGGAATGTACATAAACATGCAAAGTTACATTCTTGAATAAAACTGCGTCCAGCAAACCAAGCTAGGAATGGTGAATATATTTCATGTAAACATTTACAGACTTGAATGAACAGAACGTCTTAGGACTAATACGGAGGTGACATTAGAAGCCTTCAGGTACAGGTACTGGGTATGCATCATTTACTTTCACCGTCTTAAAAAGATCAATTTGAACACCCTGTAAGTTTAAATTTCTGACTTTCTTTACAACAAGGCTTTGACCCATTTTCATTTAATGGATAAAATTTCAAAAATTTCAAGATTTATCTTTAAACCTGTTACCCAACTCTTCAGTACACAAGTCCTGCTATCGAGAACAATGGGGGTCGATCTGGCCACACCATTTCAATTGGGAGTGTCGAGCTTCTTATATCAATTGCGTTGTGGTTTGTAATAGAATGAAGTACTCATTGACATAAGGGTGTAGAGAAAAGCTACTGAGGTAGCTATAGTGCATTGGAATTTAAGACATACGACTTGTCAATCAATTCCACTGTCCATGTCACTAGTACTATATTCAAAATCAAATCAAAGGCAAAAGTTTGATTAGTAATTGAAAGTTAGTCTACAGCATCTAAAAGTAACGTATAATGGTGTAGACAGATGGATATATTTGACTGGCACTTTGATTTAGGGAGAGGGTGGTAAAGTGCATTTTTACCCGCGTTGGAACTGACTCTGATGTTACTGTACCAGGTTCTTCTTCAACGGCAGAGCATGCGTATAAATATCCCACAATTTCTACTGTTTAAGTTTCCGTTCACGGGAATATGCTCATTGTAACTCATTTTTAAAAATAATTGCGACAGCCTACAAAGATGTTTGAGTGACAAATGCAATGTTTCGCAAGTAGCCTTTTGACGTGCAACAAAGCAAGCAAGGAAAGGGCGCGCAGCCTGAGCAAATCCTGGTCTTTAGCAGATGGGAATATTTTAATGTTTTGCGCGTGATCATTCTTCGTTGTTGCAGGAGTTTCTGAGAGAGATGACTACACATATGGCGGAGAGACGGCAACAAGTTGTGTTTGCATTGAGACTCGGACAGGGCAGTGCTGCAAGTATAGGGAAACGGACCAGAGTTTATAGTTTTCTCCATAATAGAGAGGCATAATATTTGGCGGGAAGAGACAACTTTCAAAGGGCACCTGGAAGGCACTTACGAACAGCTTCCACTATCCCATCAAACGTGAAAGTTTCTCCAAAATATCTTAGAATACAATATTTGATCAAGATGCCGGCTTCCAATATTTGCACAATCATGAAACCATTTAGAATAATGGATGTAATATTAAAATACTGATTAGGAAAGAGATTTCACCTTTCCTGACGGTAAAGTTTCGGTTGAATATAGTTTGAAAGCGAGTACTCGAAAATAGTGTCCCCTTGTTCGATGAACAGGGAGAACTCCTTGTTTAGCTAAGGTTGGTTGGCTGGAAATCTAAAGGAATCCCGCCCACAAAGTATAAACCCAACCCCCCCCCCCTTCACACTGCATTGTTTGTGAATGCAGTATATGGTGTCCAATTCATGCCAAAATTACTACTTTGATTTTACAACACAACATGCCATTCCGAATTCTAGTTTACAATTCAACATGCTATTTCACAACACAACATGCACTT
>LD346919.1:0-12062 GCA_001465055.1 Ptychodera flava | reverse complement strand
TCTCACCGATTGCGAGAAAGCGTCAGTTTCTCGCTCTAGTCACGCAATTTTTCCCTATAGTGTGCAGTTCTCAGTTAACTTAGTAACTTTGCTATCTAATTCTGAAAACGGTCGTATGTGACGGGAAAGGCAAAAGTTGTGAAACAAGTGTCGCGCTCCTTGTCCTGTTAACGTTCGCCAAGCAGATTTTTACCCATTAACTGCTTTCTTCTTCATGTTTTTCGAATTTATTCGAGAAATACACCATTGTGAATTTCATATCAAAGAGTCGGTTTCATGTCATGAGGCGATGATTTAGGGCGTTAGCGGTGCCGAAATATTGAAATCATGGAATATTATTTTGAAGGGGAAGAGATTACAATAATCTATATATTACAGGCCTCGGTGTAGACTTAAACGTACTTGAAATTTGGTAGCCAAGGTCAGGTTTTCCTAGCGAGCGATCACATAACCTTTGAGTCTGCGCAGTAGTGAGTTAGGATTCCGGGTGAAAATCCTCTGTAGCGTATACCCGACTCATCGCGTTCACCCCACTCAAACATTCACTAATCACAGAATTGAACCAAGTCTAGCCACGGTGTGGAAGTACATAATTATAAGTGTTGCTAAAGTTTTGATATATTCATCGTGGCCAAAAGTCATCACAGTGAGCCATAAGTGATGAGTTCACTGCTTCATTGTAAAATAGAACCTTCAGGGTTGCCAAAGTTTAGCACGTTATTTATACTCCATGACTTGATGGATTACCAACACAAATGAATTTCTAATATGTTCAGAATATCAAGTATTTCTCGTCTTAAAGCACTGGAAACTGAGCGACTATTGTGCACTTTCATATTAGCTATAAATAATGGTTTATTGCTAATCATTGTAAAATGTGGCAAAATGAAAAAGTTACATACCTTAAAATATCAGTTTAATATAAGTACAGAGTATAAAATAGAAATTGAAATTGTGCCATACAAGGTAAATAAACTTGCAACAAGTAAGAAGATAAAAAGAAAAAACAAATGAAAGTAATTGAATGTTAACAACGGCTTATTATGCTATCTAAATATGACAAAATAAATGACACAATGTTAAACAACATTTAAGAAATCAAATATGTTGGAGTAAAAATACACTTCTTTTAAAATTATGTCACAAGATGAATAATCACAAACAAAAACAGTGAAAAGATAAACAAATCGTATGTTATTTAAGTAAACTAACATTAATCAGGCTAAATCGAAAAACTTATGGATATAGCGACGACAGCTAAAAGCTTAAAGTGACCAAATCAAAACGAGTACACACAATGACAAAAATCAACGTTTTGTACGCACAAAGTATGAATATGCATTCTTAAAATTATGCAACCAGAGAAACGGTCTCACGAGAATTAAAATTACAAAAAAATGCAGAATGAAAACTGCTTAAGATTTAATGAGTAAAAAGTATAAAATAAACATTTCTAAATTGTACGACATTAATTTTAAAACTTTCGAACATTGGTAAGACAAAAAATCACAATATATGAAAGTAATTTCACGTAAAGTATACAGGTGGGGCCTAGTATAATATATGGGGTATAATAGGTAATTAAGCTATGCGACCACATAAAAAGAGTTACATACAGGGTAATAAACGCGAACGTCAGATAATTGAAATTAAAAAAATATTCATTTCCAAAGTGTGCTAGTAGTTGAATAAAGTTGCAAAGAATGGTATGATTTCATCGTGAATCTAGAATGATATGAATTCAGAAGAGTAACAACATACAAAATTAAAATTGTCACCGTCGGGTCTCGGTAAAAACATCATTTTTCAAAATGATTCTACTTAATGATTATACTCTTAAAAAATTAGAGGACAAAAACATCACAATAACTGAAATCAGTCCAATATCAATCAAGTTAAATCAAAATATAGTGCTTAAAGTGACAAAGTATAATAAATTATATACACATCGACAAAAATTAACATTTTGTATGTGTAAAGTATATATTTTTTTAAATTTGCCAGTGGAAAAATGAACTTGAACACGTCGAAAGGGGAAAACACGTTACAAAAGTTGTCGTATGTTAAAATGAGGAATATGAATGCAATGTAGATACAACAGCTATACGGTGATGTCTGAAACTACTCTAAACTTTACCAAATAAAACAACTTTCAAACAACGTAAATAATATATGTCCTCTATGCAAAATATATAAAGTGTATTTTTTTAAAATTTACTACCAGATAAATAGACTTAACAAAATTGATAGGATAAAAATCATAAAATACGAAAATAAGTTCATGTCAATGAACTCGGAAGCTGTGCTAGGTCTGCGGTTAATTAAAGTGTTCAAAATGTTGCAAAATAAAATTAGTTGCATAGAGTAAAAATCACATCAGATCAGTTAAAAAAAACATTTTCAAACTTATATGGATTGTGCAGAAATGTTTGTTACTTTTGATCATCTTGATTCATTAATATACTGAACTTCTGGTGAATGCTCCCTGAACATTATTCATCCATGTTAGAATAAAATAGCTCTTTACCAAAACAATCGCTTGAAGAAAATAATGACAATCTTCCTCTACAGATCAGTGCCTCCCGTTTTCTCCTGCCTTGGTCTAAGGCGGCGATGAAAACAGAGAGTTTAATTTGTACTAATTCTGCAAATGTTATTTTTATAAGTAAAATGCCATAAATGATAGATACTTCGAAGGAATATTCGAAGATTGTGATTGACATGGTTTAGAATAGTGGAATCTCAACATTGAGTTTCAATTTCAATATACACATCCGATTCGTCATCACTTTTATCGGCTTTTACATCGGACATTTTGTCGTCGTTGTTTTTGTTGCTGTCGGCGTTAGAATAACTACACTGAAGAAATCTTTTTACCGCGAACTCAATGTCCCTGGCTTTTTTACCCTCTTCAAAGTCGTTATCGTCTCGTTTCTTTCTATGCCGTTCAAAAAGCGGTATGATCCCCATTCCAAAGGCCAAAACGCTTGATTTAAGGGGATTTTGGCCGAACGACTTTACCAAAGAAAAGATTAGTAATAAAAAGAACGTAACAGCAATCAGTCTTAACATTACCGACACTAGTTTGCTAGATATGGGACTAACATGTTTACAAATGTGAGAAAACAAGTCACGTGATATGCAATCTTGCCAGCGAAGTGATTCAACAAACGGAACATCCCTGAAAATCAATATGTTTCTGTTTTTGTTGCCATCCCCTTCGTTTGCAATGAGATTTTTGCCTTCTTCTTGCTCTTTGTCGGGAGATTTTGCCTTGTCATGTTCCTTGTCACTTTTATGTGTGACAAAATCTGCCCAGCAATTTGTACGTTCTTTAGGTTGTTTGTCCCGAGTCGAATCCTCATCATCGGTATATTGCTTACATTCTTTATATGTTGCTATCTTTAAATTATGGTAATGCTGAATAATGTTTTTGTATTCTGTAAAGATGTACATGCACATAGTGACGAAGAATATCGCCGGTTGGGCCATGGACTCGATATTTAGTACAAACACCGCCAAAAGAAAGACACCACATATGACAACGTTAGTGAAACTTAATGTGATGTATACAATTTGGGCGTAAACACCGCCAGCTATAAAACGCCTAAACTTATCCACTCTTTCATTTCCATTACTATTACTAACCTGCTGAGAGAAGTTGCGGATCACACAGCAAGGAGTGAGCACGTAGAAAACTAAAGACACTACAAGATATGGTAATGCAAACAGACAAAACGTTAGGGGATTTCTGTATAATGTTTTATAAGAAGTAATTATTCCTTTTCTGAACACCTGAATATGCAATTTTGCCCCAAGGGAATGCAAATTATCATAAACATGACAATCTTTTAATTTGCTGTTAGAGGACAGGAATGTTTCGTAAATTTGACTAACTTCATTTTGAAAATCAAGTAGTGGTAGTTGAAGATAATAAGCTAAACTCGTTTTTCTCACTGCATTAGCCTCATCTGGCGTCTTATTAATCATCTTACCGCAGGAAGAAGGATGCCCTTTGTTTTGTAAACGATGCTTACACGTGACAATGTTCTTACATGACTCATTTATCGCCCTACAGTAAAAAGGTTTAGTTGTGCATTGTAATTTATGCTTGCAGACAATTTCCATATGTGACGTATCATGATCATTTATCGTCTTACGGGCAAAAATATGAGCTATGCATTGTAAGTTATGTTTATGCCACATAAAATAAAACAAAATACGTGTAATGATTAATATAATGACCAACACAACTGTAAAAATGATGGAAAAATACGTGTCATCAAAGTAAAAGACCATATCAGAATCTTCAGTTAAACGATTGTCATTAAATTGCTCCCATGCGTGTTTTTCCTCTTTTCTGCTCTTTGGATACATGAGATTCGCTATTAGTGAGATCCATAATCCCATAGGGACAAGTACCATGGAGACAAATGAAGTATAGAAATACCGCCAGATTGCTATCCCGCGTGAATGACTGTCAATTTTTGAAATTTCAAGCCAGGAATTCTTGGTGTCATCTTGTTCTTGTTTCATGCAACTCAGTAGTTTTATGATGCCCACTTTAGATTTTTCGCTACAATCAATGAGCTCGGTCTGATCGATTTCAAATTCGTCATCCGTTTGGCTTTGAGTTTTGAATCTTGCAATCGCGGGTCGACCTTTATGAAATAATAGTCGCCAAAGAAGAGACGTCCCAATCAAATAATAAAAGATAACAGCAAAAATATATAAACTTGTTTTTGAAAAAATTATCCACTTTGTATCTTGTATTGTTTCGATATTACACTCTGTTATATTTTGAACCAACTGCGATTGAGGATAGCAGCAGCATTTATGCGAGATCGTTGAACGGTTATAATAGGCACTCTGAGTCAATTCTATATATCGAGAACACAAACAGTTGTCATTCTCCTCATTCTGTTTGTCTTGAACATTAATAATGGTCGCTAAAAAAGTGACACCAAGGTCAAACTTGCAGGATTCTGGAAGATGAGCTATATCGCTTACGTTTGTTCTGTTGTCAAACTTGATGTGCATTGTCTTCACGTTCCTGTGGAGCAGACCAAACGACAGGTACTTTGTTTGGATCGAAAACCTCAGAAGCGTTTTTCCGTATTCGTCATATACCCAAGTCCAAGACCACAATCCGTAATAACGGGTCAAATTGTACAGCATCGGATTTACACCTTCGTACTTCTGAAAATCTAGCCAGAAAGTCACCGCTTTAGCGTCATCATTTTCAACGAAATTACTGAATATTTCTTGGAGTTGTTCGACAGTTTCTTCCGTGTAGAGGATGATGGAAGACACATTAGATTCACTGGAACATGCAAACTGAAACCCGGCATCCTGATGATAATCGGCAAGTTCTCGACCGACTGCTCGGCAAAGAGATGGAGAACAGATGTAAAAGCTTAACACCAACATGCAAAACTTCCAAGCCATATTACCAAGAGTAAGCTATCTGTAATTGTACGGTGAAGAGGGTTTCGAGCCAGCCACTCGGATTTTGCCGTTGAATCAAAGAGCTGTCGAATATTTCGAGTCTTTGACTTTGGTAGTTGCAGATATAGATCAAGAGGTGAAGCCTCAGTTTGTGGTGTTGACAACAGCTTAGCACAAGCATTTATACTCACTCAAAAAAGGGACGTAGGCAGTAAGTCAATGATGGTGGGTTTACCACGACGGTGTCAAATGCAATGATTAATGACAGAAACTACCACTAGAATTCTGTGAAAGTGTTGCTCTTCAAAAGGTAACATCTGACTGATTGCTTTGAATTATCTATAGCAACTTAAGGAGTCTGAAATTAAGGCTATTGTGAAGATTATTGGTTGTCAATCGTCCGATCTGCTGCGGGGGGTACTGAAATTTACATTACAATGACAAGCATCTATAATGAGGCATTTTCGGTGGGGCGGTGAGATAGGTGATTGCATGAGGCCCTAATCAAGATGTTATTTATTGAAATATATGAATAATTGTATACTAATGAGCCTTAACTTTGCAGATTCTGAGCTTTCAGCTGCTTCAACCTGAATAAATCATGCGACAATATTTCTCCGGGGTTCTGCATTAAGAGTCGAAAAAGTTTGAGTTCAATGATAATACTGTACATGATCTATATATAGCGAGGGCAATTTCGGCTCGGGCATCATCAATGAATACCATCCCTTTGGTAGGCAACAAATTGTGATATTGTCTTCGCTATCATGTGTTATACATTTTATTACATCGGACACACAATCCAACACTTAAATAAAAAAATAATAAAAACAACCCAGATGCGTTCCGTACATTTTAATAACAGAAATTAATTGATGAATTTTTCTATTTTTCATTGCTTAATAAATAAAAGTGACAGTGAATCTACAACATTTCAATACAACGATTTAAACCTGCACCTTACACAATTTGATGATTTACTTTAATTTTATCAATTGATGTTACGATTTATTTATACAATTCTGGTGTCACCGAAATTCATGCTTATTTTCATTAAACAGAAAGAAACTGCTATGTCATTGTATGAATGTTGGGACTATAAATGTTTAAAAACTTCAGAAAGTCGTAAAATCTTCAATGACATTAAAACAATTCATCACAGTTCCTGAAAAATGGACAGTAAAACATTATTTTGAATTAACGATAGAGAACAGAAAATAAAAGAACAGATCAACCCAAAACAACTCCCGTTTAAAGTTACGTTTTGTTTCAATAAACAGGGAAAGGTCACTGTTTTTGTCCCGAGAAAATATTTAAGTTTCCTCCAGTCACCATCGCGTTGGAAAACAATGATGCACCGTCCGATCTCGGCATTTCGATGCCATTAGGCAAAAGTTGACACGCGGGACACTTTTCGCCAAAATTCACCAAAATTTTACCGAAATAAACTCCGGGAATAAATTGTCCTATGCTTGATAGACTGCTTTACAACGCCTCTTTGCAGTACACGAAAATGTGGACAAAGTCGCCCTCTTGTAAAGGTGGCGTATTGTAGACTGTACCGTGTATAATGTCACAACAACGCCTGTCAATAGCCATGATCTGGCTGTTGACAGGCGAGTGTCAATAGACGAAAGTTTACCGTGAAAATTTGTAATGCCTCGCACAGCGCGAAAAACGTACGGTACAATTTAGTTTTAGCAGACGTTTTCATTTTGTTTGCTGTAGCCACCACACACAAAGGATGTAACTGTCGCTATTCCTGTGCCCATATACTCTGTTCATGTAATCTCTGCCCTTGTCCTTAAATGGAGACTATTTTCAAGGTCGCCAGAACAGGTTTTTAGGAGACGAAATTCACTATCATCACTCTATCTGTCATTAAACGTATCCTAAACCTTCAAAAGCCACTACTATGGTGTTGTCAATTTTCTAAGCTGTATGACAAAGGGATGATTTCGATTTTTAAATCATGAATTATCCCAACTTGTCAAGTAATATTCCGTCTGCACCTGCTTATGGTGTGTACGTGTCTCAACTTCTCAGGTGTTGTAGGTATTGATTCCTACACTGATTTTCACCTGAGACACAGCTCATTGGCATCAAAATTACTGAGACAAGGATACACAACAAAAAGACTCGTTAGGACTACGATCGATATGATGACATTGTGGCCAAATATGACACCTCGGTCACTCAAGTGATTAACGACAGCATTCCCGGCTTTGACTTATTACAGTGATTCATATCCTGTATCTTTTCATACAATATTTAGACAATTTTGGGACCAATCCTGACGGGTGTAGCATGCTAGCAGGGTACGCTTACCCATTCCGGACACCTGGTACCACCACTAACTACCAGTGGTTCAGGATTGTCCTACTTACATTTGTAAATCATAAATGTCCCATGGACCTGGTAATGTATTACCTTGAATGAAAATGATTGTTGGACCAGTTGAATGTCATATTCTGAATCCTGTACGCCTACTGAACGGACAAACCATGGCAGCTTGTTACAATTCATCTTTTGAGGCATGATTTCAGTTATTTTATGTCAAATTATGAATCCTCCATTATTCATGCTATTACTTTGGCCTATGTGACGATAGGACTTACAACATTTGGCGTTTGACCGAATATTATAAACTTGCAAACCATTTAATTGGCGCTCTAAAACAAAAAGGCACATATATTTAGTACTTTCGAAAACAGAAATATCACTTGAAAACATGTAAGAAGTGAAATGCTTACACGGTCAGCTTTGCAAGCAATTGGAATGGCTTAAAATGTGCTGAATAACTCGGGGGGGGGGGCGGCTTAACCCGAGGCTATTCTAGTTCTCCTAGGGACACTGCCATTGAAAGTTATCTGCCTATATACCGCTATTTTGGAACCCCGGGTTTTTCTTTAAAACGTGACTAGACTTTTGATCAAGTACACTAGATCTTTGACAACACCAGCACAACTTTTTAGTACCCAAATAGCACTTTTGACCTGCCATTTCGTAGCGAATGTAGAGTTTTAACATGGTGAGCAAAATTATCGACTTTTGATATCCCCGTTTGTGGAAACTTGAGTTTGTGCCAGGTAGATTGTACATCTATGGTACCCTTCTACCGTACAGTCGCTCCACACACTGTGCTCTATCAAAATCTTTAGGGGAACCTTACCTTACTTTCAATGTGACCAGGTTAATTGCCTTGTTGTTGCAGCCCACATTGTCACCGTCGATTAAAGCTAGAAATGTCACCACTTTTAAATCCGACCCTATCCTGATTCTTACACGAAACCGTGTTTCGATTGAGCAAGGGTACAAGGAGTTCTTCCGTGCCGTCAATCCTATCAAAACCGGACGATTCGATGGATCCTTCTTTAGGCAAGATAGAATGCTTCACTTCATGACTGCAGACATGCAAGGTCCTGTTGGTTATTAATGGCCTCCGCGGTATGGTAGTTCGTTGCGAAGTAGATTGACCTACTTATTCTATAAGGCATTACTCTAGGTCAAGATGAGACCAGAGACACGAGAAAAACATTCTGGCGTGGAGCTTGCCCTACAACACTGATAGAATTTGGCCATTTCGTATCTCCAAGAAAATTCGGTAAATTATCGATCGGATTCGAACCCTCAATGTACGGTACCAATTCATCTACCGTTAATTTGTCCAGTCTCTGTAAAGCAATACCAAATTCTATTTTGCTGTTTGTGATTGCCACATTTTGTGAACGACAACACTGTACTTCCATATAGCGGGATATTTAAGTCCATCAGTTGCAACCGTAGATCAAATCATTCAAAACAATCTGTTGTGACAGTTTTGAATTTGAAATCTGACATGCACTACTTGCGACATAAGTGTCATGCTGAGACATAGGGGACTGAGCAAACCTGTCGTTCATGTCGACTGTACACCACAAGTAAATTAACAGCTTGGTTGCTAATACCAAGATATCCGGGACAAGTAACAGTTCAATCAGCCTGAAATTTCTAAAATCATATGTGTGTCTTCCCTAATGGGTTATATAATCTACTGTGAAACACTTTCATTATTTCATATCCTCTAGCAAAATAAATCATTGCTGAGTATCTTTGAATCAACTTGCTTATTTCAAATGGTGTTGTATCTGTATCTGAAACGGGGACAGCATGGTTTTGACACACATGACGTGACAGGCGGGAAAATGGCAAGGGAGCCAAAGATAGACGCGAGATAAAATTTCAGCTTTTCTGACAGAAATGGACATACAAAAAGGACACCGGTTCAGTTCTTGGTTCCATTTTGGACAGGGCGCTTGTAACTGTAAAAGAGAAGCCACCTCGTCCACAGAGTTGCTGATGTTTTGCCAGGTGAAAGAGAATTAATGTATTTACAACACAGTGTTTCAAACGTAAACAGAAGTCAACGGAGGCGAACAAGATCCTGTGATTTATTATGAAAGGGCAGGCATTTGAACTTGTACGCCTCATCGCAACAGAGAGGTGGTCAAAAATCTTAAACACGGTGTTTCCTTACGGTAGTCAACTCTTGATTGATGCCTTTACGTACGGGGGGGGGGGTTTGTTTTCTGATAGATTTTTGCTCCCGCATTTCTCAAATACGAGTGTCTATTTTGTTGATAAAGCCCATAAAAAATTGGTGTTCTTTTGCAGAACAATAGATGGGAACCAAGCCTTTTCTGTGAGTGCCACCGCTCTATAAAGGCTTTGCGCAGGCAATATACTAGACTGGAACAGTTGTATTGATATTTATGATTGGATGAATCCTTTGTCTTTAATTCATCTCTATTGTAATATTGAAGTCACGCCTGCAAAGTGATGTTGAAAAAACCCATGTTTCGACACCGTATTGATCTCGCCCGCTCTCTGGACACGAGAGGCTACGACCAATGCTGAGACACACCACGACATGAACCTGTTACACTTGAGCGGTTGTGTCTATGCCTGTCTCCTTGAAATGATGATTAATAATTTAGGAACGGACTTGAATCTGCGTATGTCGAGACCCCAGAAATACTTCTCCGAGTAATCCTCAGCGAAAGAGATAAGTCTTTGCTCTTCTTCCCTCTTATGTAACGAATCATTCTTTTGAAGGTCACCTCTGGAGTCGTACGTTGTTTGTACAAAATCAGTTTAAGAGACGGTGGGTGTGGATCAAGTGTGGCCTTTGATTTGTGAGCTTTAGTGGAAGATCGCACCCACGTGAATGCATAACACTATTCATGATAATACATGTATTTCATTCATTTAAGTGTCATATTTCTATAATTTTCTCATTTGCTGTAAATTTACCTTCTTAAAAGTCACTTGGGCGTGAGATTGTGTCCCGCATAGCTTTCAAAATTGGCGCGAAGATGCATTTTCACAATTCTTTGTTCTAATTAAATGGTGGCGCCGTTCAGGAACCCGTATAGTATGAATTCTTATGATTATTCATAGATTCCCTTGTGTACAAAGTTGGACAATAGAAAGACGCTGGTAGGGTGCTTTTCATACTTTCACGGCTTGGATCTTAAACAATATTGTCATGTGGGCAAACTGATAACTTGTACATTGTTTCTTTTCAAAAGTCGGTAGAACTCAAAGTTATATTTATTGTACTTTCTAAGACGATTGAGCCGACAAAGAACTGTAAATGTATAAATTGAGGTTGCTTTCGTGATTATAGGTTTTTCACTGGAGATTCAGTTTTACACAGAGCCCCATCTCTCACGGAGGCCTAGGGTCGGCCGAGATAGGCCGTTCCCGCACGGCACCACAGTCAATAAACCTGGTCAAGTTCCACACCGTACACCTGTTGTCGCCGTATTACTACGTAGCTGCACCTCCGCCTTTATTTTATAATTATGACATGGTGGAGAATCCGGGCAATTCTGTGATGTCCATTTGAGCGCCATCACAGTTTTTGATGTCTGGTTCCGAAAGACGTCGAGAAAATCCTCTTGCACAATATCTTCGTTTTCTTCATCTTCCAACCAGATTTGTTCCTGGAGTTTAGCATCCTCAGGTCTTCCCAGGAAAAATATGTAATCAACGCGGACTCCTTCAACAGTAGTTTCTTTTGACCAGGTCGACCTGATAGCATTTCTGTACGCTTTCTCCTTAGGGTTAGACCTCACCATTATGAATAAGAACACGTCATTTCGATGATGTCGACATCTTTCGGGGTGATCGATAACAAGAGGTATGTCGTGTATATTGATTACATTGTCCCTGGCCAACTTGGCATGCAGTTCATACATGATGTTTTTCAGATTTTCTTTGTTGTTTTCTTTTTGGGACTTCGTGTCAGCAATTTCCTTTCGTCGCTGAACTTGACACTTCCCTAAATTGTCGTCGATCACTTGTTTAATGACGTACTGCATGATTTGTCCGGTGAAACCATTAGTTGCCATGACGCTGTCCAAGCCGCATATGTCATTATTTCCGCCATCTTGCAAATATTTTGCCACGCCTTTTACACCAAACGCTGTGTTGTCACCGAAATTCATGCTTCTGTCCATCAAACAAACAAAAACAACACTGCTTTGTCATACTATGAATGTTGGGACTATAAACACTATGTGAAAAAGCCAGAATCCATCAAGCATTGTTGTGGATTCCTCCGTGGATTC
>LD346918.1:607164-627429 GCA_001465055.1 Ptychodera flava | reverse complement strand
CCCTGGCCAAACATGTGGATAATAAAGTACAAACGTTATTGAAAATAGGGTTTGTGCAATTTGTATATGAAATTGATTTGTTGGGTGTGGCTAAAAAAAATTGCTTGCGGCTAAAAACAATTTGATCATTTTAGCCACACTAACAGACTGTGGCTACAGTGAAAAAATTCCTAGCGCCAACACTGTATATATACATATATAAACATATATAAAATGCAAATTAGTGATTAGCTGAAATGAAAATGCTAAATGACTTTCAATATTGTTTTAACCTAGTATCGTCACTGTACATGGCATGTTTCGCCAATTTTGATAAAATTAGTCCAAGTGTTGTATATCTTTAATTAGGAAAGTTCATAAATTATGCAAATTTGGAATTGGCTTAAGTAAAAATACTTGTTTACTTTCACGAATATTGTATCATAGTACCTTCCATATACATAGCAAGTTTCGTCAACTTTGGTCAAGATATAAAACTCTAATTAGGAAAGTTCCTTAAATATGCAAATCAGGAATTGCCTTGGGTAAAAATGCCCAATGACTTTCAGTAATGTTGCATAATAGTACATTTAATGTACATAGCAAGTTTCGTCGACTTCAGTCAAGCCAATAAAGAAATATAACCCGTATTAGGAAAGTTCCTTGATTATGCAAATTAGGAATTGGTTGAAGTGAACATGTTTAATGACTTCAATAATGTTTTATCGTAGTATTTTTTAGTGTACACAACAAAGTTTCATCAACTTTGGTTGTGTCAATCAAGATGTTCATTAAACATGCAAATTAGGGATTGGCTGAAGTAAAAATGCTTAGTAAATGTTGTCTCGAAGTACTAGTATCTTCCGTGTACATAACGAATTTCGTCAACTTTAGTCAACTCAGATAAATATCCCTAATTAGGAAAGTTCATTAAATATTCAAATTAGGAATTGGCTGAGTGAAATTGCTAATGACATTCAATAATGTTGTATCATAGTATCTTCAATATATGTAGCAAGTTTCGTCAACTTTGGTCTGGTCAATGAAAATATCTATCTCTAATTAGGAAAGTTCATTATATATGCAAATTAGGAATTGGCTGAAGTGAAAATGCTTAATGGCTTCCAATAATCTTGTATCATAGTATCTTTAATGTACATGGCAAGTTTCATCAATTTTGGTGGAGGCAATTCAGACATATACTCCTGATTAGGAAAGTTCATTAAATATGCAAATTAACAATTATCTTTCATGTCACCCCTTAATACTTTTCACGGCTGATATATCTTTGTGTGATCAACATTTGTAGCAAATGTCATCAAATTGAATGAATATCCGGTTTTTTTCTAAAATTATTAATTATGCAAATGAGCAAAAAGTAAGTAAGCCACACCCACCAAAAACTAATCAGTACTTGTAATATTGCCATTTTGAAACTGAACCTGGGTACCAGATTTGATTCTGATCTGATGAGCCGTTTTATGAGATGTCGGGCCAACAGACAGACAGACAGACAGACAGACAGACAGACAGACAGACAGACATCGCTGCGACATAAGCTCACGTGTGTCAACACGTGAGCTAAAAATGACGCAATAGTCATGGTCCGTAAAAGAATTAATCTGCACGTTACACGCATAAGTGTTACGGTCATCGTTGCATGTTAAATGAAACTAGATGAATTAATAAGGAATACACATCGAAGTCCACGCACAGCCCCATTGATATTATGTTCGAAATTCATTGCATGTAGAAGTGGTCATTTGCATTCAGTCGGTTGCGGACAATTAACCGTGCCAAACTCTCTTCTCTCAGATATTGTGATGACAAACTGTGAGCAAAAAATAGTGTCCTGGTGGACGTATTCTGCTGACGATTCATCGGTCTTCCCGCATCTATTTGTCGCTCGCCCTCATAGAATCAAATATCCTTTCAGTGCAGATACAGTTTATGTTTACATCATTTTCACGTAGAATGGTACAAGATGCTAATATAACTAAGCATTGCTTAACAGGTTTATCACTGGAGACAAGTGTTAGACTGAAATTTGAGAAAGGTCTGGTACAACCTACCTGCAGCCATAAGCAAGCCCATATACATCGATGTGATCCACGATACTGTGCCGGCGTCTGCATCAAAGTAATCAACAAATGCAACTAATAGAAGACCCATGGCAGCTCCCGAACCACGGAGTATAAACACGACCAAGAAAACCCCCAGTACAACAAACCAACCATAGCCGCCTTCTGGTATCTTTTCAGTGTTCCCCTCACTTTGGCTTGACCGCGAGTCTTGCATTTTGGCGACGTTATCCAGGGACAACAAGTACAGTGTCGGTGCTAGGTCTAGAGAAATCATGCACTTTCACACCATCAATTGAGTATGTATACGCTGCCCCAGTTTAAAGTGTATTTCGAAATGACACAGAAAAGTTCAAGGTTTCTTCTCTGGGACATACTGCTTTGACCTACTTGAAGCGCGTATAAATGTTCTACTAGCTGATATACGTTGCACCAGTTTAAAGAGTATTTCGAAAACGAAGGGGAAACAGCTAAGCACTGTGCAGCTGGCCCTCGACGATTCCTTTGCTCTGTGACCCAGTCAATTTTGTGCAACGCCTTCTTGTAAACTTGAGTAGGGTTTACAATATGTGAATAAGGACTACCTTACATATTTACACCCTTTGAGCGTAGACCACACAGAAAAGTTCTGTTTCACATCTACGGTATCCGGTGATCTACTTGAAGAGCGTATTTCTGTCTTAATCACATATTGACAGATTTTAGACGGTTTGTTAACCCTTCTGACTTTTACATGTTTGCTATGTGTACTGATAATAACGCACTGAAGAAAGTTGTGCTGAATGAGCTATTTATTCATAATCACGTTTATACAGAAATACCTCTTTTTTCCTCGCCTATTTTTATCCTACTCTTTTACTACATGACACACTGTCAGCATCTGGTGTCAATTTGACCATGGCGGCTTATCAAGTTGCGTGATATCAACGTGTTATTTATTGTGTATTACAGTTAATATTGCTCAAAACATCTCGTCAATCTCCTAAATTTATGGAAATCGATTCCATCGATCATTCAATCGATTCCATACAGTCCATTACCCCGTCCGGTGAAGCCTTTCGAGGTTTTATGTAAAATATCCATGCGCCCACTGCTATTTGACTTGTGTTGGAATCTATTTGATACTGGTCGATAATGGTAAATACTTGAGAATGCCCTGCATGTAACTAAATATCGTGTAGCGTTAACTTTGAATGTAATAAAAATATTTATTGCCTGAATACATGCGTTTATGAGAGCGGGTGACAATTTGCCCGACGCCAGGAGGGCAAATTGTTTGCATACTAAGGCATAAATATTTATGTGTTCCCGGAAACCTGTTTAATCCTCTTCAAGGGCTGATTCAAAGCTTTTGTTTTCGCATTTTCACACATTACACGTGATTTTGTCTAGCTTTGTTCCTTTTTATGGGTCACATGTATCTCGCACAATAACAGTGTTTAAAGTTACACGCGACTTAACGGCCTATTGACCTCCGTTATGTAGAGAATATCTATTTGATGAAGGTGGAAATATTTGATAGCTCGTTTAAGGATGGCCTTACAAAAAATGGCAAAAATAGCTGCAAAATGAACAACTTTCAGCTCCATCAGACAAGTCGTTTTTAGAAACAAATTTATGACTAAATAGGGCCAAAATTGCCCAAAAATACAAAAAGACAGATTTCAACATAATTTCAATATATTACATTAAAATAATCCATAGGGACCTTCATACCGACTATCAAAGCTTTGAGATGAGTAGTTTTTGAGAAACAATATTTTTGACCAAAAATGACAAAAATTTACCCCGAAAATGCAAAATTGCAGATTTCATCCTATTTTCAATATATGACATTGGTTAATCCGATAAAACCTGTGTACCAAATGTCAAAGCTATCAAATGAGTACCTTTTGAGAAAAAAGTTGGCCCAAAATGGCAAAAATTGACCCCGAAAATGCAAAATTGCAGATTTCATCCTATTTTCAATATATGACATTGGTTAATCCGATAAAACCTGTATACCAAATGTCAAAGCTATCAAATGAGTACCTTTTGAGAAAAAAGTTGGCCCAAAATGGCAAAAATTGCCCCAAAATGCAAACTTGTAGATTTTACATCATTAATTAATATATCATAGTTTGACCATCCCCATTAGGCGAGCGCAGGCTCAACCAATTTTTCACACTTCATGTACCCACCTTACATACAGCCACATCATACATCATTTGAAAGCTTATTATCTCCACTTCAAGAAATTGACGATGTGGAACTGCCAAGTAGGGCCATAGCCCCCTAATTTGCATAATTCACACTGGTATCCAATTTGCATAAATGTGATATAAAATTAGGAAATTCATTGTTAACTACTCTAAACATACTTTTTAACTATCGAGTGATATATCAAATGAAAGGCATTTGCATGTAGCATACAAAATGGATATCCAAAAAGATATTTCATTGATTTCACTGAAATATTTTCATATTTATATTGAAAAAAATATTTTCCCCTTTTGAATAACAATATTTTAAAAATTTTAACACATACAGCCACATCATACAGCCACATCATACATCATTTGAAAGCTTATTATCTCTACTTCAAGAAAATAGACAATACTTAGCTGTCAAGTACGGCCGAAGCCCCTAATTTGCATATATCACACGGGTACCAAATTTGCATAAATGTGATATATTAGAAATATATTATTAACTACTCTAAACATTCTTTATCGAGTGATATATCAAATGAAAGGTATTTGCATGTAGAATACAAAATGGATATCCAAAGAGATATTAAAATGATTATACTAAAATGTGTTCTTATTAATGTAGAACAATATATTTTCCGCTTTTGAATAACGATATTTAAATAATTTTAACACATAGAACCGCATCATACAACCACATCAAACGTCATTTGAAAGCTTATTATCTCTGCTTTACGAAAAATGACGATATGCAGCTGCCAAATAGGGCCGTAATTTTTTGATTTGCATAATGCTCACGGGTACCTAATTTGCATGAATCCGATATAAAATTACAAAAATCCATTGTTAAGTACTCTAAACTTACTTTTAAACTATCGAGTGATATGTCAAATTAAAGGTATTTGCATGAAGAATAGAACTACGAACTCCAAACGTGTATTGAAAATATTCTTATTGAATATTTTCATTGAAATCGTAAATATCTTGACTCGTTTTTAATATTCAAAAAATTGTGCAGTAAATACGAATAATGTTCACCATTATGGAGATAAATATCTGAATTTGTTTTGCAATTGATTTTTGTTTATTGAGGATACGCAGACTGAAACATTTTCCTGTCTAATTCCCATATAGCTGAACAACAAGAATATATAAAACCAATTGGAACTAATTCGGGATAATTGGGTCTTCATATTTTTGCAAATTTTCTCAAACGTGTTCAGTGCCCTATAGCTGAGTGTTGAAATATTACAAAGTACTCTTAAAACATGTAAAAAGAAAAAGCAGATGAGCTTAAATTTGCAAAATTAAACCGACATTACTTCACCATCCAATTATCCCAAATTAATTCCAATCTTGTTATAAATAGTTGTGTGTTGAATAGCCCTTTCGCATTATTGATGTCATTTTTGTTTCAATTTCTAGAAATCTTTTTTTGATGGATGATCGTTTGTTACCACATCTGCGTTACATCGACGGTTTCAGTTAAGTTATGTGGAATATGTAGACGGGAGGCACCATATTTCATTTTATCGTATTTATTGTTCTGTAATAAAGGGAAAGCAACTCAAGACATCGTTCATACCTTCGTTGTTTGCGTTTTGGATATGATATTGTGTACATTGTCAGTGTATATTATGTTTGGCTGTTTTATATAAAGTGTTGATTAGCCTTCGCCATTATTCCAGTTAACAGTAAAATACTAACACCGCTTTCAAGTTGGTACCTCATGCTAAAAATACAAATGCTCAAATGCACGTGGAAAGAAGTTCGTACATAGGCCGCCCAATTATAAGTGGGTGATGCAGTCCAACCTTTCACAGATTAGAATTCATTGACTGTTTTCTCAAACAAATCGTGAAGAAATAAACAACATAAATCAAAGATACAAAAGATTTTACAGAGAAAATTGAGACAATAAAAGTTCCGGCCAATGCGACATTGGTAACACTAGACATTGTGTCAATGTACACTAATACGCCGCACAATGAAGCGATGATCAAATGATTACATAATCAAACAACCAACAACATAATACATGATAGCTATGCTGAAAATGACACGTTTCAATTCAACAATGAATTTTACCGTCAGATATTTGGGTGCAGTATGGAATCTCCAGTTTTACCAGAAATTCACGACATTACATTTCACGAGATAAATTGAGAATAATTCAGCAACACACAGAACAAGTATTGCTCTGACTGAGATTCAGAGACGATGTATGATTTTCATTGGAACTCAACACGAGCTTAATGAATATCGACATAAAAAATGCATCCTACTTTCAAATTTTTGAAAGCTATTCTCAATAAATCATATCGTTAGATCTCATTTTCTATAAAGGTCATCGGTGCAACAAAAAGAAAATTCTCGACTTCAGAATACACGCAAAACCAACAGATATATTCCAGTTCATGAAACGAAACGGCAACATTCAAAGGCCTTGTTAAACGCGAAACATTACAATACATTAAAACAATCATGCAACAACAAGACAATACATAATACAAGATATTTTCGAGATAAAAGTAATGAAATGCGACAAAACGATTCTAAATCTTGTTTAATTATTACTAAATTTGGAACAATTAGATGACATTTAAATGTTATTAGAGTTTCATTGACTTACTTTCGAAACCTTGGAATCGTAAAAAGTAAAAGGGAACCAAAACATTTTCAGGTCCCCTATATGCAGATCAAAAACTCCAAGTGCCCCTCTACAATCTCCCAAAATTTTCGAATCCGCTCCGAATTCCTCTGCCCCTCACCGTTATTTGTGAGCGTAGCCTAATTACATACATAAGAAACGGAAATATAAGCGTTACGATTATGCCAAACTTCACAAAACCTACTACAACAGCCCGATGTCTGATTCAAATGAGCATACATAAACAGAGCCTGAACGAACAGTAGACATTCTAGCTTCCCTACTTGAACAAACTGAACTTCAGTGGAACAACTTGATTGGTAACACGTACAATTTTTCAATCAGTGCACACGTTTCACAAACCGAAAATGAATTTTTAGAAACTGATGAAGACAACTCTATTCTCGAAAATAATAACCGCAGCTCCCAGGCCGAGCAACATAAATAATATCATTAGTGTCACTGTGCTCGAATCTTTATCACGATGATTTGATGTAGATATGACTTGTATCAACACCAAGCATTTTCGGTCTGACACTGTCTGTATTTTTATCAAAACCCTGAGATTTACGAAGAACTCATAGTCTACCAGTGAGTTTGTCATTTTAGAACAAAATAAATATGACCCCCATCCCTTGAAACCAGGTAACCAAAGTTGAAAGTTATAGGCAGGTGATACATACATACATACATACATACATACATACATACATACATACATACATACATACACACACACACACACACACACACACACAGACACAGACACACAGACACACACACACACACACACACACACATACACACACACACACACACACACATACACACATACACACATACATACATACATACATACATACATACATACATACATACATACATACATATACGTGTGCGTACCTGCTTACCTGCCTACCTATCTTCGGCCTTTCAAATTTTCCCTAACAAGCCCATGCTTATTTATGATCTGTCATGTTCTATCGACCTGTTCCAGCAAGGAATATTTTAGGGAGGTCCGTGCAACAAGAAGAAAATTTACACGTTTCTGGGGAATGTTATAAAAAGTTGTCCCAGAAATAGTTCAAATTTCGGCTTTCTGGACGCATTATCTCTTGGCACACTTGATAAATCCACATGATTAAATAGCGTCTGGTGTAGGCTTTGAGAGGTCCCTGGCTAAAAACTGAAACTGTATTTTAAGCCGGCTCATAGACTAAGGAAAACACATCTATTGCATTTGTTACTTCGGCTCCTCCTGATGATGTACAGAGGATAGGATAGGGTTACTTTCTGACAAATTTGAAAACCCAGGGGTTTTCTTGTCCTGCAGCGATTTTTTTTCTTTTCAGTCCAGACCTATTTAACAAATTTCTCCTCAAATGACTTTCTGAGACATTAAGAAAAAAAGGCACAATTGCGATAGCCCACTTTTTTGTTAATTATCTGTTGACGTTTTCTGGAAATGTCAGGATTTCACAGTAATTACACAACTCCGGATATGAGCATTACCTGCCGACAGTGATAGTCAACTATCTTAAGGGTCTTCCAGACCAAATGGCACGTCAAGACAACGACACCGCGCAAATACTTGGTACTGGGTTTACCCTTGCTCAAAACATTTGAGTTGAAAGTAGCATGAAAACACTTTTGAATATCAATATTTTAACAATCATTGCTCATTAACTGAAGATATATAATATGAGAGGATAAAGCATGCCCAGTGCCACGTCATGATGACGTGTGTGGAGGGTCTGTGGTTGGACTACATAATGCAAACTGCATGAAGTTTCAGCATTCGACAAAAATTATCATATTCACAACTGATTGCTTGTTGTGAGTTTTTATTCTTGATTCATAAATGAAACAAAGCTGACATGTGAACTTTCTCTGAATACACATGTACAATCGCAGGGATGCACAACAACATCCAAGGGAAACAGCATGACTTCCAATACCATAAAGAACAGCCGAAAAGTTCACTTGTATTGGAAATGCTTGCTCATTGACATGTTTAATCATTTTGTGAATTATTTCGTTTAGACATCTTGAGTGTCATAGCTTTCTAAACCATTTACTATTAGGGAGCATTCAGTTATTATAGCCGGGGATGACCTGGCAAAATCCAGTAAGGGAGGAAGGATCACTTTAAATTTGATAACTGCAAGGGGGGGGGGGGTTACGTATTTTTCAAATAGCACAGAGGGAGGATACTTGATTTTCATAAGTATCCATCCCGTCAAAAAGCAGTTTCAGTGTTCAAAAATATTCTGGGCAACACTTAGGCTTGATGTCTTGTTGGAAATCGAGCCCCCTGAGGGCAATGAACAATTCCTACCACTTACATATTAGAGATATAGCAAGTTTTGTCAGAGAAAAATATTTAACAGTTATCTATAGACTACTAGTACCATGAAAAGTGAAATTATACTTTTAGGTTAAATTCCAATATATCATAATTGTTGTCCACATCTGAACTTTGAAATACCCTATTTGAATCAAGTACATTTATATCAGTTGTCAAATACCTATAAAAGCACAGATAAAATTAGTTAGCATTGTAAAAAAATATTCATAGTTTTCTCATAGGCTCCTAGTCTAAACAAGTACTTTTATATCAATAGTCAAGCGTACATAAATACACAGATTTACCAAGTTTTGTACTGGAAAAATATTATTTATAGGTTCCTTATAGACATGTAGAGTGAATCAATCTTTCGGTGAAATTCCAAAATCAAATTTCTTGCACACATCAGCTTGTAACCACCCTAGTCTAATCAAGTACAATAAAATGAATTACCAAACTTCTATGAACACACAGATTTAGCTAGTTTTGTAGAAATTATTCATAGTTTCCTGATAGACTACCGTGTATAGTGAATCTAGTATTTCGGTGAAATTCCAAAATCAAATTTCTTGCCAACACATCCACTTGTACCCACCCTAGTCAAACCAATCAATTATTAAACATCCATAAATGCGCAGATATTGTTAGTTTTATATTTGAAAAAAAAATTGTTCACAGTTTTCTCATTGACTTCCGTGTATAGTGAATCGGCATTATCAATTAAATGCAAATATCAAGGTTTTGTACACACGCGCACTATTTTTTCCTGCCACTGCAAGCAAAGTATATTTACATGAATCATCAAACATATTTAAATGTACAGAATAGATTGTTTTTATTGGAAAATGTTTATAGTTTGCTCAATAGACTCCCATGTATTATGATTTGATATCTTAAGACGTAGCACTATATTAGCCACATTTTGCCTTCTATAATTTGCGCTAAAATTGGTGACCCTCCCCAAAGGGCATGCGTGAAATTTCATGACCCTTCAAAAATGCTTGCGCAAAAAAAATGCGACCAAACTCTTATTTCTGTCCAATCTCTTTGAGGGAATTTCGAAATTATAGCATGTCAGAAGGGGGATTTGAATGCATTGTGAGTTTGTTAGGGGGTCATTTGAAAAAATCTGAGAATCTTTTTGGGATTCTATTGCCTTCCCTCTCCAGAGGTGTTTGTGTGTGCAGCTTTTATCAAGCAAGGGGGGCATGAAGTTTTTGTTATCTTAAAAGGGGGATCGTCGATTTTTGGTGCAATGCGTATGGGTGGTCACTTTTTTGACTGATGCACAGGAAGAATTTGCCGGCCATAATAATTGAACGCTCTCTAACCCTTATATCTAGTTAATGAAAAACACAATTTACATATGAAAGGGCCAGTAATGCTAACTTTTGATGATTTTTTCATTATTTTTGTTCTTTATGTCAACCATAATTTTGTGTACTATTCCCTAAAACATGTTGCTATGCGCACTCTTCAGTTCGTCAACTCAGCCTGTACACGTGTAAACTGCATTCCATATGACAATTATATTCTGGTCTGGACAAGAATTCAAATGAAAACAATAACATTGCATTTTACACAATAGACCCTAAGTTGACACTCTAATAGTAGGTGTTTCAACACTCTTTTGGGAGTAGCAAAAGAACGTACCATTGGCACACAAAATAAATTAATGAAAAAATTATAAAAAGTTTGTATTACTGGCCATCAAGAATATTCTCTATTTCAAAGTTAGAAGTAATAATTTCTTGTAATGTTCAAGTTCACAATCATATTCCTAGAGGTGTGAAATTGCATGTGTGCATGTAATTGATCTAGAACATACGTTTTGAAATTGAAAATTATCTCATACTATAAGAAACTTTAAAAATCAACATATTTGATTAAAAAGAGAATTGATGATCTACTGTTGCTGATAAAATCGATATACGTGCGTTACACGTCAAATTTCTTCAACCTGCCAACACCAAGAGGCAAAATTCTGAATGTTTTCTTTGATATTATTGGGTAATTAATTTTCAATACAATTGATCTTACTCAGTTGTATATATTCAGTTTGCATTGTGTTGTGCTATACTTTTAAAATCTATTGCAGCTTAAATAAATGTCCGTAACTACTTTTACTAATTCTATTTTTTATCGTGTGCCTAGAATATTACAGTCTAAGTTAAATTTTCATGGGTAAAACACTGGCTGTACTTTGGCAGACTTTTCAGCACGATGGGGTGATCACAACAATTGCGACAGCCCAGTGACTGTGAATATATTAAAAACTTTTAAATTGTCCTCACACCACGTGCTCGTTGACTTCTGAAACGTCGAACTTTGCAACCAAAGACTGCGCATCATCGGTAACAGTCACTGACGAACTCAACGGAGTCTGAAGGAGTCCTTGACGACGAGTTTCCAGTAAAAATGTCACGACCGGCGATGGTCCAGTGTTATGTGATCGTTGCCAAATTAAATCGTAAGGTATCGTCTGCAACATATGTGAACACCAATATTAATTAAAGGCATTCTAATCCTTACATACTTATAAAGCTACATAAATAAATAGATGTATAGATATACAAATGAATACATACATAGATACTTAGTCGAAGACATACATACATACATACATACACGTACATACATACATACATACATACATACATACATACATACATACATACATACATACATACATACATACATACATACATACATATTTACATATACATATATCCTACCTACCTACCTACATATAAAATATATCAGATATATAGTGATAGCTCGAGGAGATATATTGGCTAGATCCTATATAGAGACTGGCTAAGTGGTGCTCTTTACTGACAAAAGTGGCGGTCGTACACAGTTAAACCAAACTTTTAATCAACATTCATAGAAGTAATGAATTTCCAGTTCATAAAATAGTCGCAAAAATAATGTGATCGTTGATTAAAATTTCGTCACTGACAGTGTGCATTTCAATATGATAATATATATTGGTGAATTTCCAAAGATAGCATAGTATCATTTACATGACCTTTTTTACATGATGCAAATATCTTACTTTGATAGGATCATCAAGTATTTTCCAACTCGACGACAGGTTTTCAAGTCTCACGTGCAGGCTCTTTCCATTTTTATGCAGTAAAACTTCACAATCTGTGCTGATTTTCTTACCCCGCAAAGAGGATTCTTTTACGTTGACGATCTGTTGAGACAAAAATCGTACAGCTTATCACTTCGGGTCATAGAGTTTTCCCCTTAAAGAAGTTTCAACTTCACTCTTCGACGGGGATTCAGTCTAGCGGGGGCATTATGGTTGTTGTGTGCACAGATCCAGTATCTATTGCACACGCTTGGCCGATTAACGAATATCGACACAATCATAACTGTCTAACAAGGAATAAAATAGCGGTATTTGCATCATCATATTACCATATAATAGAGACAGTTCGAATGAATCCGTAAACTGTATCGCGAAAAAACACCTGACAAATATTCAGACTCGCAGTCTTGAAAAAAGAGTTATTCCACCTTGTTTATGTGTATGCTTCATCAGCGCTCAGATAATCATTGCAAACAAAACTGACATTGAACAGTTTACTGAGTCTGTTCGGCGTGATTTCTGCTTTTCTCGAAAGTGTCTCCTAGAGTTTTTTTTATTTTTTCGACCTGAACTGCGCCCTTTCGGAATTACCTCAGTGTCCGCAGCTGTCGCCCGCCACAGGCGGATTCTTAACTTGGTAGAAGTGTCGCTGACACGAGTGAAAAAACCACCCATCTTGAATGACATACTGTTCACCTCCCTGGCGACGAAGAAGTTACTCAGCTCACTGATGAAGGAAATGGCGTCTTCGCCTTGACAGATGCACAGTGCCTTCCCACTCTCGCTGGCGTTGCACCACTTCATCGGCTGGCTGAGGGCGGTGTCGCTCGACCACAGCTTGAAGCTCCCACTGACGTCTGTCGGGGTCGTACAGTGCTTGATCGAAAGTAGAACGTGTTTCTGGAATTTCAGGCCTTGAGGACCACACCGTACGACGGCTGTCAAAGCCGTTTGGTTTCCAGTCAGGCAAGGGTACTCACGATCGACAACCGACACGCACACAAATATCCTCCTCGGTTCATCGTGCTCCGATAGTGCTCCTGGAGGTATGAACAAGTTCACGCCGGATTGTTCTACTGTCAGGTGACCGCCTTCGTGGTCAAACTGGCCTGCCGCAAATACGTTGGTGGTGAAATTGGTGGAAGAAAGTAAGCCAGGATCTTTTAATCCGCTGACAATGTTGTTGAATTGGTCCAAGCATGCCAGAATATATGCTTGGTCATCGCGCCAATTGTAGACCTCGAGATGGCGTTCCCGGGGCGATTCAGGACCACACTCAAGTTCGGAACAGTGAACGTCTGCCGCCGTTGTTACGTCGCCCCGTCTCGTTGGAGGCCCATCTTCGCCGAGTTGCTTGGAATTTTCCAGAAGCAAATCCCCAGAAAAGTCAACGCTGTGCCGTTGACTGCTGGCTGCTGATGCGGTCTCTTCCGGCCGGGATGCCTCCTTGTTGTTGCTACCTCGTTTGACCCGGTGATTGGATTCAGACACGGTCGAGCTCGTCTGATATCCGCTGTCTATCAGGACTGAGCTTGATGTTGTCCTCTTATTTGCAGGTCGAGCCCCTCTGCTGTCATTTTGGTGCTGTTCTTCATACACTGGGGGGAAGCGGTGTACCGACTTGTCGCTGACAAGCGAGTCCACTTCTGAGGAGCTTTCCAACTTTTCATAACTGCTTGGCGAACATTTCCTCTTAATCGTGCTGACTATAAAACGGCAGATCAATCCCACACCTATAGCACATACTATAATCGCAAATGGGAGCAACACAAAGGCAAGTTCAAGCCACTCCAGAACGTGGTTCAGGGGGCCCTCAGGTTCAGCAAAGGACAGCACGTAAGACTGCGATAAAACGTCAATGAAGTTAAAGCCGGCAATAAGCACGAGCAAAATGAGGGACGCAATGTTTGCACAGTTAGCTACTTTGGACCAAAATGGCTGACACACCAAATGTACGATGACAATCACGACACAAACTAGCATCAGCACTAAAGAGCGATGTAATATATCGGATATGAGTAAATGACAGAAAAGCAAAAGAAGTCGGCTGAAAAGAAGGGCTCCTTCCCAGAATCTCCGCCAGCCATCCTGAAATGGTGCTTGGATGACCTCTAGCTCGATAAAATACTTCGTCTTTGATTTTAAATCGTTTGAATCAGCGCCCTCTCGCTTGCACAGTCTTCGAACGGATTGTATCAACCACCATACAGTAAACGGAAGAGGAACAATGCAGGCAGCCAGGAACCGTTTATGACCGATTTGCTTTCTTTCCAGGAGTTTGGATTCGTGCATAACAACCAGGAACAACGGTACGACTCCCGCCATTAAGTAAACCACCAAGAGGTACCGCCACCAGGTGTTACAGGGAACGTCACCGTAGTATGTCAATATTTTTTTGTCATTTATTTCTGTGCAGCCAAGAAGGACTACCATCTTTCTCGCTACAACGATGTTTCCTAACAAAATCATATGCATCGTAGTTCGAAGTAGAAATCGATTTCCCCACAATTGTTTTCGCTTGCAACATTTACCGAACAGCTTGTTCACACATATTTTACTTAAAATGACAAGAACAAGACCAATCCAAATGTAAGATAGGAATCCGTTCTCCGGAAAAATCCAACCGTATCCAAAGGACGGGGTATCTTTAAAACAGGTCACTAAAAATGGCGGAATCATCTGAAAATTGAAGAGTTTAACGAGGAAAGTGGTAACGCTTTGGCGTTTAGAATTTGGATCGGTCGCCCTCTCAAGTATTACTAAATCTACAGCTTGGTAAAAGAAGAAAATAATTTTGACATAGGTATCAGAGTTTTCTGCAGCGAGACCATGAACTTGCAGCCAGGGTCTTTTCTGTTTCTTATGTAAATCACGTTCTGTGACGTCACGCATTTCAGTCTCATCAGTGGGTTTCAAATATTTGCCAAAGGGCATTGCGCCAAATATAAATTTAGTCAGTGGCACTTTCAAAATAAAAATTACTAGAAAAAGTACGGTAGCCGACACAGACAATGTTAGTAATACTTCCCGGGAACGGGAAGGACATATTTCCGTCGATACGCAGACAGTAGATCCAAGCACATTGCTGTGGGTTTCTATACACGAATAACAGAGAGCTCCGGTGCGGTTGTGAGGGCACGATTCATAGGTGACGCAATAATCCCTATCCTTATGATTGCTGGTACAGCATCTCCCGCTTGGACACTGCGTGAATTTCAGAGTTGTTTCTGTCGTTTTATATCCCCAGTTGTTTGGTCTCGCCCTGACTTTAATGTCTTGGCAGTTGCCACCATGTGGACAGCTAGTGCAGGAGGCGTTGTTTGCGAGGTTTGTTCCGTGACTGTAGGATTTTTTCATCAAGTATGTCGCTTTAGGGCACGGCTTGCAAACGAAGGAAAGATTATACTGCCCCGTGTGAACGTTGTCAGCTATTGCAAGTGTATAACCGAGTGGGCATGTAACGTATGTAGCATTATCCACCGTGTATTCACCAGCTCCGTTGTGTATTAGTAAAGTGATGTCTTCTGTGTATATACTGTCAACTTCAAAGCTTGAATTTGAGATCGATATCTCTCCAATACTGTCAGAAAACAAGAGCTCTCCATACCTAGTAGGTGTGGATATGCCATTGACGAAGGTGGAGTTCAAAATGTTCAGACTTGTAGAGGATGCATCGTTGTATAAAGCCCCACCAAGGAAGGGGGCGGAATTGTCTGTTATATTGCACGATCGAAGAGTAACGTGTCCCCCTCTCACAAAAACAGCCCCTCCCCGCCCGGCTTTGTCGTTCACCGAGTTCTTGTTGAACAGGGCATCGATCACTTGGAGGGAAGCAATCGGTGTTAAGCTAGCATATAGTGCCCCTCCCTTCAGATTTGCCGCGTTGCCGGTGAATTTTACATGACGAAAGTTAAAAAGAATCGAAATATCTGAATCGTTGTTCTCCGCGTGGTAATCGGACTTCTTATTAGTACAGTGTTTTCTCGAGGACATCGATAAGGTATCGGATGGTGAGTACCCGTCATCCAAGGCTGCCTGGCAATCGACCTCAGACACTCCTTCATTTTCCAGATATGGCGAACTTGAGGGAACGCTTCCAGGAATTTCGCTGTACGAAATGTACACAGCGCCTCCAGATCCCCGTTGGTTGTCCCCGAATCTGGTATGGTACACGTCAAAGTTCATGGATGCTGTCCCCACATTCTGTACAACCAGAGCCCCCTCAGGTGTGTTGCCGTGAAAGTTACACGTTGAAATTTCGACTTTAAGATTGTTTCCCGATTTGTTTGAAAGAGGCATCAAAACTGACAAGCCACCTTCGTTGCTGATGAAGTACGTATCGTTTATTTTCACATGATATGTGAACTCATCAATCCCATTGTCGAGTACATACATCAAGGCGTATCCCCCGACGTTGTTGGTAAACTTGCAACTTTCAATGACCAGGTCGCTATCCACAACGGTGATGGCAGCTTCACCATACGGTAGTGTGCTGTTCACCACCGAGATGCCTCGCAGGACGACGGACATGTGTTCACCAGTTTTGCCGCTCTCGGTGCCATTAAAGACGAAAACTTGGCAGTCTTTCGGACCGCCATTGATGAACACAGGATTTCTGTACGCCAAAATAGTCAATGAGATACTGAACACAAGACCCAGTCCTTGCTGTTCTCCGTTGCTGGGACCACAAACATTGTAGGGATTTGTCTCTGTGCCTTTTCCGTCGACCATTAGCGTGTTACCCCACTCCAACTTATCTGCAATATATGGCAGTGTTTTGCAAGCTATCTGAAGGCTGGTACCACATCCCTCATGGTCTTTTCCCTCGGCTTGCGACACGTACCACGTCTTCATTATGCTTTTACAACCTATTGTGATATCATAAAATGGACGTTGAAGTAGATTAAGACAAAAGATACAGAACATAACGACCCAAGAAATACGATCCCTTTCAATTCATCATCGGAAATTTTCTAAGGACGTGGAGGTTCTTTTGCTGAATCAAAACTAACGGGTCCTTATTGTTTAGAATATTCACGGGTCTCTCTCCCATCACGGAAAAAACCAAACAAATTAGGGCCAGAAACTATCGCTTTTAGAAAAAAGAGAAAGAAAGGAATGAAATGAAAGTGCAGATAGTATTTGAGCTTGCTATACTGACGTGAGCTTTCTTTACTGACAGATATTCCCGATTGTTGTCCAATCGACTGGTCATCTTGACCAATCTAGAAGAAGTTTCAGTTTTCGATTCAAGTGCAAACTCAAGATAATCACTCTCTCGTACACGTCGAATGTAATAGCGTCAAATGAACACGACAGTCTGATATGGGCGATGAGGGCATGGATAATGCCAACCAATGACGACCTACGTAAAGAAGGCTATTAACATACATACTACACCATATGTTTCGTTTAAGCTCTCTCTCTCTCTCTCTCTCTCTCTCTCTCTCTCTCTCTCTCTCTCCTTACCTTCTTCACTTCGTTTGTACAATTTTTCATTGCAACACATATTGAGCTCTGGATCGTACACTTTGACAGAGTCGCCTCCGCAGCAACGCCCAGTCCTGCCGTTGACAGTTCCGTCAGCTAGTGGAATGGCCTTCCCACCGCAGCATATGTAAGTATCGATAGGGTAAAGCTGTTGGTTGCAACACGTTTCGTTGTTTTGGTCATACTCTACGTCGCCACAGTGTTGCTTAGCTTCTTTAGTTTCCAATGAACAAGGGTTGCCTGCCATACTGTTCCCTAATGACACAATATGGTAGATTGGTACATACACATATATATTGAAAATACTGTAAAAGTAACGTTCTCGGGTACAGCTGCACATCAAAATTGAAAGCCATCATGCTAGAAACTTTCTCAAAATAAAATTGATAAAAATATCCTCTGAAAAATACAATATCCCTAATTGTTTTTATCTTAAGAAATGTGAACAGTTTGGTCTCCAGCTCGTTCACTTTTCGACAAAAAAGGAATTATTGAAATGTGTATTTACTGATAATGAATTTGAAAAAAAGTCACAATTATTAATATTTAGAGTTTTTGGCATAGAGAATGTGTTCATTTTAGATGACAAACTTGGAATGTGTTAGGTATCTACTTTGTAAATAACAACACATAATTCTCAAAATTTCAATATCACTTATTTCATTAAGCTAATGTATTGCATTATATGAATATCGGTACAACAACACCAGTATGAAACTGAAAAAAAAATTAAAGCAATTTCTGAGAAGAATATATTTGATTCAAAACGGGTAAAATGAAAAACTTATAGGTATAGCTATTACAAACTTCCATACGTCATCTGAATAAGATATCTACAAACTAAGCATCAAAACCAGCTGACAGCTTGTTCTTGAGTTTTTTAATTTTACCATAATTTATTCTATAAGCTCATTTGCATGTACTTGGACGAACATATTTATTTAAGCCTGATCACACATATGAACAAGATGTATCCTATACAAAAACTACTCTTATCTACGCAGTTGTTTTCAACTCTGCGATGGGCAGACATCCACTCATGCAGACGACAGACATAGTTTATCTCAACTGATAGTACACACAATGCTGCAAAGTGGAAGACAATGGTAAATTGTTATTCTGGGTCAATCTCACTTCCCTCTCGCACAATATTTATGCTGCACTTTACGAGAATCGGGAGCAGACAAAACATGAACACCAGCGCCCTAGCTGTCATATTTCAGGACTCTCTTTGAGAATCACTTGGCATAAGATTGTGTTTAGGAAGACTCAGTTTTGACATTTTAAGACGTTTTTAGCTGCACTCAGAACTCCGTATGGGTTTACACCATGTTCACTCAAAGCGATACTAATAATGTAACGTGATCAACTTTCGAAAACCTTGGTATTGCCAAGGGCTTTTTGACTGGTAAAATACATCTTCAGTATTGCTGCTAAGTAAAATTTACTAAAGTTTGACACCAAGCACATTTTACCATACCAAAGCTTTTTAAATCACTATGTTACGCACAATAGTCCGTACGGGTAAAAGTATCACAAATTGTGAGAAAGTCTCATAAAACATTCAATGCCAGTGATTTTGATATATTGGATAATTTTCAGTAAGATCATTTCGAGAAACATTCAAACAAAAATTTCAAAGAAGACAGGCTAGTTGTTCATGAACAGAGATTTTTGACCAAATTCCATCTATATTATTAGTAAAGTTCCCATTATTGTCACAAATCTATGACAAGATCAGGGTTAACGTCATGTTCACAGGTAGTTATTCGTAATTTTGATCACTTCAAGAATTGTTCAACAATAACTTAACCAATACTTGAGCTTTCCACTGTTTACTATTGCTAATTGCTGAAGAAATCCACATTCATCCATCTATCTTTATCTATCTATCTATCTATCTATCTATCTATCTATCTATCTATCTATTCTATCTATCTATCTATCTATCTATCTATCTATCTATCTATCTATCTATCTATCTATCTATCTATCTGTGTGGTTAGTGCAGCGCGTCTTGAAGGTCACCTTCAGGACGCGCTACACTAACCACATGCAAATGTTCCCTAACGAGAGATACAAAAAAAACAATACCGAGTTGTCAAAGTTTGTATGGAACTTAAAAAGTAAGGACCAAGTTTTTGACATTTCGGGTCAATCATTGACAAAGCATCGAGCTATACTCTAGCATAAGCAAGCGATTTAATCTTTGTATATCAGAAAATCTGCACATTATCAATGCTGACAAATCTATACTGTTAAACAAAGGCTCTGAGTTGTTTTGAAAATGTCGCCACCAAAACAAACATTCACCTATATGGAAGAGTGTCAAGCTAGGAATCCTTTCACTTCTATCTGAGGATTGCAGGATGCATGAAACTTAAGTAATAGATTTCATTACATTGTACTTGAAGTAATTTGTTTATATA
>LD346918.1:595858-607070 GCA_001465055.1 Ptychodera flava | reverse complement strand
TATATGGCATCACTACACCAAAAATCAGCTTTATACGTGTAGCAGTTTTGGAGTTTTTGCATTGGACGGACAGACATCCATCCATACATACATACATACATACATACATACATACATACATACATACATACATACATACATACATACATACATACATACATACAGACAGACATCTCACATACAGACTTTTTTCAACCATATAACCTCCCAATTGCCATATATGTATGGCAAATGGGAGCTAAAAATATATCAACTTTCGAAAACCTTGGTATTGCCAAGGGCTTTTTGACTGGTAAAATACATCTTCAGTATTGCTGCTAAGTAAAATTTACTAAAGTTTGACACCAAGCACATTTTCTCATACCAAAGCTTTTTAAATCACTATGTTACGCACAAAAGTCCGTGAAGGTAAAAATATCACAAATTGTGAGAAAGACTCATAAAGCATTCAAAGCCAGTGATTTTGACATATTGGATAATTTTCAGTAAGATTATTTCGAGAAACATTCAAACAAAAATTTCAAAGAAGACAGGCTAGTTGTTCATGAACAGAGATATTTGACCAAATTCCATCTATATTATTAGTTAAGTTCCCATTTTATATTATTATTGTCACAGACCTATGACAAGATCAGAGTTAACGTCATGTTCACAGGTAGTTATACGTAATTTGGATCACTTCAGCAATTGTTCAACAATAACTTAACCAATACTTGAGCTTTCCACTGTTTACTATTGCTAATTGCTGAAGAATTTCACATTCATCCATCTATCTATATATCTATCTATGTGGTTAGTGCAGCGCGTCTTGAAGGTCACCTTCAGGACGCGCTACACTAACCACATGCAAATGTTCCGTAACGAGAGATACAAAAAAAAAATAATACCGAGTTGTCAAAGTTAGTATGGAACTTAAAAAGTAAGGACCAAGTTTTTGACATTTTCGTGGTCAATCATTGACAAAGCATCGAGCTACTCCAACATAAGCAAGCGATGTAATCTTTGTATATCAGAAAAGCTGCTCATTATCAATGCTGACAAATCTACACTGTTCAACAAACACTCTGAGTTGGTTTCAAAATGTCGCCCCCAAAACAAACATTATTTATCAAATTTAACATCACCTATATGTAAGAGTGTCAAGCTAGGAATCCGTTCACTTCTATCTGATGATTGCAGGATGCATGAAACTTAAGTAATAGATTTCATTACTTTGTACTTGAAGTAATTTGTATATATATATATATATATATATATATATATTATAGTACTTGTGTCCATTTATATCACAATGTAACACATGACGTGTACTGGTGACGTTATCTATTGCCCGCATGCGTTGGTAAAATTCTACCTTACCTGTCATTCTGCGGACATATCCATCACAGCAGACTTCAGAATCGGGGCTGAATGTCTCTTGCCCACAGCACGAAGTGTTGCTATGTTTCCTGCGTCGTCTCTTGCCCCCGCAACAGATACCAGTGTCTGGGTCATAGGCATGTATCCCACAACATTCATTCAATCCATTTCGCTTGTGTGTATGCTGTTAAAAAATTCGTTGGAGATACTTCACAGTTTAGTTCAAATTCGTCTTATGGGGCAAATAGTGTGGATAACATCAAAGTCTCGAAAATAAACACGAAAGGAAAGCAAGGAAGATATCTTACCCCATCACAGCATATTTCTTCGGTTGGATTGTAGCGATGAACCCCACAACACTGGTACAATCTGGAACTGTGGTCACGCAGTTTGTACACAGCGACGGTATTAAGAGTGTCGTTCGATGGCCGAGAATAGGATGGAGAGGCTCCATCAGTACAACAGAGCTCGCAAGTTGGATCATATGCTAAATAACCACCTAATTGAAGTTAAACGATGAAAGAATAACGGTTGAATAATAGCACATGATATCAAGAGCTGTATCATATTTCCTTGATTTCACTGGGGATGGTGCATCTGATCATATGCTTGAATCTTTTCAAGTAATATTTTAAAACTTTTTCTACAACGTTTTTCTACAAGTCCAAGCCTATCATGACAGCGGGCCGGGATATTGCTTATGGTTATGGGGTAATAAAGCAAAATATGCGCTTGTTTTAGTCTATAGCAATAGCATATTTGTATATAAGTATATATGCATATATGCATGCATACATGTATTTGTGTGTGTATATGTATGTATGTATGTATGTATGTATGTATGTATGTATGTATGTATGTATGTATGTATGTATGTATGTATGTACAGGTCTACTTGTAGGCCTGTATCTATAAATCTATGTATTGAACGAAAATACATTCAAACGCTGGTGTAATCCAGTGATTGATATATACTCACAGCATCGCCTGTTTTCTATTCCTTTTCGATAGATGATACCACTACAACATATCTCGTTTGTTGGGTCATAGCAATCACCCCCGCCGACAAAATGTGATGGCCGACACAAGGCACACATCGACAGACGAGTTTCACGAGATTCCATGCCAACATGAAGCTCTCCGTAGAGCGGCATCGCCGGGGCTGGTGAGTCGATGTGGTAACCTACAAGGAACATTTAACCAGACGTGAACTGAAAATGCTCTCACATTTCAGCATAAGTGCCTGCAGTTGTCTGTATATTGACCATACCTATGTGTCTTGTTATGATCATTATCACCGGTAAAGTTCATCAAATTTGATGGAGCCATTCGACATGTACCTTAAATGAAAGTATCATTACTGCTGAATGCCCTTCATTACAGTCATATGTGTATATGTAATATATAATCCACTTCAGTGTAGTACTTCTAGAAGTATAACTCTGTAGTTGTTGAAGTTACTGGGGTACGCAAATTACCAAATAATTTTATGCTCAATCCCGATACTAAATATAAAAGGGAAAACGTAACCAACTGAAATAACCATAACAAGTTAGTACTTAAATAAACAGATCTGTAATTTTGCTTATCTTATCACATAGCAAACGACATTTATGTGCCATGTTTGAGAAACAAGTCTCGTCCCTTATACAAGTAAATGGGTCCTTAGTTCTTTATATGGTTGTTGAACTCCCCCTACCCCTTTCAATCCCTCCAGACTCAGATCATATATTGAATACCCCGGTTTATTAAGATGCTATTCGGCATGTAAGATATTGGAGTATGAGGTCGCGCCTTGGGCATATGTCTTATGTGTAGTCTTCGGTGCGGCCAATTATGATGCCAGGGCTGAATTAACAGACCAGCGACCTGACGGCTTCTATACACTTTGAACGTTTCAAAGGAAAGAATAATAAAAACTATCTCATTCCACCGGGTACTCCAGTAATTCACAGGATATAAATGTGAATGAGGACGTCACAAAGACTCTTCAACCGTATATTATCAGAAACGTAATGTCAGAGATGTGTCAGTCGGAAAAACACCCGAAACTTTAGTTGTGCAAAGTAGACTATCATTGCACGGACTATATAGCATTTGTTTAAAAATTGACCAATCAAATTTAGAAGCCATTGAACAATTTTTTAGCAAAGGAAATATAATAGAAGGTCAATGGAATCAAAAACTTACACGTACCAATTTCATCATCATTTGATCAGATATGAATGTGTCATCCCCAGGAACATCGGAGCCGAATTCGACTAAAATATTGGACTAGCGGTTTGAGAATTAAGGCATTCGCAAAATTTAGTTGGCCACGTGTAAAGTCGGAAGCTTAAAATCAGCGGGCGTGTCAAAACTTTAGTGTACAATGAAATGGAGTTGCTCGACCGCTAAAACTAAAAGGGAACGTTGCTGGCAAGCTGAACTCTCCTAAAACAAATCTTGAAACCCTAAAAATAGTTTTAGAAAATGCCTACGAAACAGAAATAATTTCGCAATTTATCCTTTAGTCGGAATCAAAAGTTCTCAACTCTTCAGCCTTTCTCACATAATACACGTAGTATTTTTTCGTGTCGTTTATTAAATGTCACAAACAGCGTCGCTATGTTTTACCATGGCTTAATATCAAACTAAATAGGTTTTCATCCGGTGTTGGCACGTCCAGGTTTGTGTAGTCGGCAGTATGGGGTATGCACATGTTGACTATGCGTACGGATATCTTGCAAACTTGACATCATCTAAGCTAGTACGTGTACCGAAACCACTCATCATATTTTATCGTCTTTTCCCATAAACAACGTTGTCACCACCGAGAAGAATTCGTCGAATTGAGAAAATCTGTATTTATTCTCGGTTGATGGGTTCTTTTTGCATTGTTAATGTTACCTTTTTGCTACTCCGAGAAAAAATAGAAATCATAGAAATTAAGAGATCAGATTAACGTCAGGTGTAAAAGTGAAGATTATCATAAATGTTTGAAGATGTAGAATTGTTTAGCAAAAGGAACAATGATACAGCAACAATCGCTGTCAAAGTACACTGTATTGTAAGAATATCCCTCACCATAGAATTATGATGGTATTTCGACAGTAAGTTTTCAATAAATGACATTGGTTTCAAAATGTTCTTCAGTATTATGACGCCTTGGTAATTCCAATGGTAGATCACTGTAGTATGAATGTTTGTGCAAAGGATCATAATATGCGCATCTTTTCCAACTACTCGCGTTAAAAAGAAAACCCTCGTTCGCGAGATATGTTTCCTGTACGTTTAACATATTCAAGTGAAGAATATAATCGAGATACTTCCCTGTAATTTCCCGGATGTTCTTGTACTAGCATATTTATTTTTTTGACAATTTAAACTGTTCATTAAATTTATGCAATTCTGTGAAAATTGACCTTTACACGGATTAAGGCAGAACGCACCTCGGGGACAGACATTCGGACTTTCAAACTTTTACAATTCTCTTCTGATATACCACATGTGGGGGTTCATTTTAAAGCTCTTGGTGAAAGAAAACTTTTCACCGGCTTAGTTTTTCGAAATTCGAAAATTGTTATTTTTCCTCATAGAGTTAACACAGGGATGGCGGCCATTTTGAATTTCTAATATCGGTAAATCTTGGGTTATTTGTTTCTCTAGTACCAAAATTTGCACGATGACCCCCTATTTTTATTCTTGATTTTGAAAGAGAATGATTGAAAGATCCCTTGAGGAAAGTTAGAGCAACAGTTTAAGTCTTTCACTTTCGAGGTGCATATTACCTTAAGACACAATGGCATTTTGATGACATTAAAACTAATGTGAAACTACAGATACGCCTTAATGTGCTGGAGTTTTGTACCAAATTTGGCAATGTAAGTCTCGGTTCATCTATTAGTTTGCAAGTTTAACGTAATGAGTATAATCATAGTTTTAGGACTGGACCAAGATGTGATGTGTCTGTACACAATATTTGCCCGACAGGTACACTGCGTGCTCTCTGTCAAAATAATACTGTGTTATAGACTACACGATAGACTTTCTCACAAACATAAAATTTAAGACTTAGGCCTAATACAAAAAGACCTTGTTTATTATGAATAATCGTTATCGTAAGATAAAAGGTAATTCCTCCCAAAATATCGAAGAGTTCAAGAGGCTAAATGAAAGTCTCCCTAAATTTAATTATTTACTGAATCATTCAAATTGACATGTATGAAAGTGAAAGCCACTGTGTAGACGAATGATATTGCTCATGTTATTTGACACTGAAATAACACTACTATATATATATATATATATATATATATATATATATATATATATATATATATATATATATATATATATATATATACACACACACACACACTCACTCTGGCCTAAATACCCCTATATACATGCATGTATACAATGCATACATTACTGGTACATAAATACATCATCACTGGTACATACACACATACATACATACATACATACATACATACATACATACATACATACATACATACATACATACATACATACATACCATACCATACCATACCATACCATACCATACCATACCATACCATACATACTTTAATACATACAAACATGCTTACGTTCGTATGTAAGTCCAAATACTAAACTATGTTAGCGATACATAATAAGGAACCATAGCACATTGGGGAAGTCCCTTGCCTTCACTATTATGCTTAACATTATAATTTGAAATAAAGGGAAGGGTATCCCCCTTCCCTTCCCATCATTCAGTTCGGTAAACAAGTCCACATGATCGTCGCATGCACAGCAGATGACTGTCATGTGTATGTACCATGAAGCATACATGGAGCTGTCGTGAACGGAATTTATCTATGAATACGCGGTCATCGAAACAATGGAGTTGTCAGCTTCCCCCAATTTGTTTGTGTATCATGACGGTTTTAACCGTTGCTATACTTGTACGTTTGGACGAAAGATAAGGATTGCATTCCAAAGATCAGAGGGGCCATCACCACAAAAGTGGCCCTTTGAAATCTTCGCGAACTTAAAACTCAATGAATAAACTCATTACTTTCCTAGCACAAATTTGAACTTGTATAAAAATACATAATTATAACAAATTTACTCATGCCAGTTCACGAAGATGTGTCGAACAACTAAATGTTACAGGCGGAAGCTTAAATATGTTACTCACCTATTGCGTGAAGTTCGACGAAGCAGACGATAAATAAGCTTAGGACCAAATCAAAATGCCTAATTATCATCAACCCGAGACGATGCCGCTCTTTCATGTTAGCAGAGATCCGTTTTAAAACTGGGTTGTATGTTAGGTTGTTGGTAAGGATTGAGGTTGGCTTCAGCTGAATGTATCTGAAAGTGTCTGTTAGTCGGAGGCGCAACACCCGATGTTAGACATGATATCATCGTGAGCAACGCAAGGGTATTCCCCGAAAGCGCCATATATGTGATTAAGGTACTGCTACTCCAAATCACACGATCGGTTCACGTCGAAAAAAAATTAAAAGAGCTTACAGACTTTTCATTTCATTGTCTATTCTTCAAAGAATTGATTACTTTTAGTCAAAGTTTAGTGAACGCTGGGTTCCGCATCGCGTAGACAGGTATTCACATAGTTTCGTATTGCCTTTGCCACCCTAAAATAATGGAGACTGCCTGCTTTGATTGGTTTTAAGTGTCACTGTGTGTCCGTACGTCGACGTCACAAAGTCGGTCAGGGACAGACCGCTGCACACATCAAGGAAAACAACGGAGTGTTTAAGGACACGAATTGATAGTTTGTAGCGTTCTCAATATTCCTCAAGCGATCGGGTGAAGACGGGCGCGTATTTCTCTCCGGTTGTAGAGGCGAGAACAAATCACCTTTGAACGGTAAGTTGCTGACATACTTTGCGTGGTGTGCTTTTGTATTCCTACGCACGCGTTTGCGTCAGAATATGGATTCCAAAATCCTGTTGTAAGAATTTCTACCTACATTTTTTTGAAGAAATTCGTTGTTAATGTTAAAATTATAACAAATAGAAGCCCAAAATTTCGCTAGCAACCGTCGATTTGTTTTGTTTGCATTGGTAAGATGGCCCGGTAAGATGGTTGACAAGGGCAAATTTACATATGGGAATTTCCCCAGCGATGAGGTAGAAGGGAAAGTCCCATTGCATCATTTGCCAGTGTAGTTTGAATTGAATTATCACTATGTTTAGGCACTCGTCTACGGTCAATGTGCTCATACAGGCAGTCGAATCGAATCATTATCTAGCGCATTTGAAGCATTGGTTCGTATTAGCGATAGGACGTTGGGGGTCGAAAGCTTGAACGATTCGAGTTATATCCGCGATTGAGAATTTAGATGACACCTTAACCGAAACTGATGTATAAATATCCGTGACTTGGGTTCAGTCAACAGCTCGTAGGAGACGTAGAAACAATATATAAGCATAACGACATAACGACGGTGTTGGTAGAGGGGAAAAAGACAGGCTGCTACAAAAGGGAAGACCGACAGAACTTCACACAGAAAGCAAAATTATGAAGGATAGACAGACAACGCTGATTGAAACACAAGCCGGTGTAATCCTCGAAGCGCAATCTATACAATGGCAGCAAGATAATGACTCATTTTCAATAGCGCTGTATATCAAGCAGTATATCACTTTAACTTCTAGCAGTTGAAATGCACCGGTATTCCTTACGAGGGGGTAATTGTTTTTCAGAGTGTGCTCGAAGAATTTGTATTTGGAGAATTAGATTGCTGAATGGATGTTGCAGCATAATGTCTTTTAGTAAGCTATCCAAACCCAACGCAGAGCCGAGACGATGCGAAAACAGCGTGAAAGATGACTTCCTTATGATTGAAGGTGTAAGCTTAGGCGTCAATCGCACGAATGGACTGACTAATGGATTGCAGTATGGGGGAATTTTAAAGACAGATGTTGCCCGGCACGGTGGACGGCATAAGACCGGTTTCGTCGTGACGAGACTGACAGGCAAGGACAATCGTCCAAGTGCAAAGAGCGATGGATGCCAAGAGCCCAGTAACGTGGCCGAACCGACCAACTTCGACACAGAATCAATCGGGAACGAGAAGCTTGTAATTTTCGATCTTTTTCGCAACAGAAAGCAGTACTTCACTTTGTGTCAGGAAGCGTTTCAAAAAGTGAAATCAGCCCTAATAGGTTCGGACGAATTTGATTCGTGTTACCGTGCACCGTATTTCTGCGGAGGTTTCATCGGTGATGGCGGTGGGTGTCTACAGATCACTGACAGCGAATGTCCGACAACCCTATACGTTCCTAAAGGAGCACTGACTCAAAAAGCCGACGTTACCATGTTGGCCCTACCGAAACTAAACAACGGAACTTGTGGAAGCGAAACTGTGCTTGAAATATCGGTGAAAGTCGACTTCGGACACGGACACCATGAATCTGAAGTGCCCGCTCTGCTCTTCGTCAAATTAACGCAATGCAGCGCCAAGGTAGAGGTCAAATGCAAAATGCTGGACTCGTCCGGCGAGAAGACCATACCGTCGTTCTGCGGAAAGGTTCAAAATGAAGCCCAACCGATACACTTCGCGCTTGTACAGTTGCGACAACCCGGATCATACGATCTCGTTATCACCACCCCTGGCAGCGAAGATACTCGAGCACAACCAACTTCGACTCCTGCAGCAGGTCCTTCGAAAACAACGACGTGTTCTTCGGCTCAGACGTCGACCCAACCGGTGCCGAGCGACAAATCGAAAAAAACACCAGGAGAAGGAGACAGTGGGGAGAAGTGTGATATAAGATTGGAAGAGACACACCGAAAACCGATGAACAATTATCGCGCTGGAGTATTTGCCAGAATTGTGGACAAAGCTGCTCAACTTCGTGTAAGGATATGGAAAGACAATAGCGTTACGAAGCAGGTAATCACCCAATAATGAGCTTGGTTTCTCTTTCATAAAATTTATCGTTCTACGTATACCCTTCGCTCAAAATATTTGTATGTTGTCGAGAAACTGTCTATTGGAATGTGGTAATATCATTTTAGTTTGCGTTAATGCAACGCCCGAGTTCAATGAAGACGATGGACAGTATGCCAGAGAGAGAAACCTTCGCAAAGACGCATTTTTTTTCTCTTTAATTTCAATTTGCGGCGACTTTACAGTGGCATTAAAACGACGTTATTTGCCTTTCTGCCAGTTAAAATCACCATTTGTAAATTCATCGACACGTTTGTACAAAACCTGAACATCTCGAAAGGTCATCTTGAAAGGTCAGTCACTAACAACTTGTGCAAACGCCCAGATGACCGTTTCGATTTCAAAAAAAAGAATGGTGAAATTAAATGTAATTAAATATTTCACCCAATAGTTTTGTGCATAAAAGTTATTTCATTTATTTCGTTATTTTATCACGTTATTGTGGTATTCAGAAGTCACGGTTTTGATATGATGACATAACTAAGGATTTACGGTTTATCTTTTATTAAATTATTTGCCTGATACATATAAAGTCTGCTTGTATGCCATGAACTAGGACAAAGCGTGTTCACCGCAAGAAAGTTGGCAAACACATCTTGTCACATGACAAAATATTACCTAATCGAGCAAAATTATTATATAGAAAAACTTGTCACAAAACACTGTATTTACCCTTTCAAGATATTACATAAAAACTATCTGAAAAGAGTGCAAATGTTGTCATTTGGCTAATATCATGTCAGTTTCTACCTTACTGTTAAAATACGACTATTTTGTGCAGTCCACGTAACTCTGATCGCATTAATTCTAAATTTGTTCCATTGTTGCGTCAAAAAGCCTTCATTTCAAAGACCAAACGGACGGTGAAGAGGGGTTCTTCGGAATTCTACCCTACTGTGGAATGACGAGAAATCTCTGTCTAAAACACCCACTTCGCAACTTCAAATTACATTACAATTACGCTTATCGTAGTGCTATTATGATTCAACACTTCACTTCCGATTTGCTTTACAGAAAGTTGAAGAAAGTGAGCGGCAGTTGGGGAGTGATAGGGCGGACGCTGATCGGCGGATTCATGTTATAACAGATGTAGACGTCACTATAACTCTTCAATGTGAAGAATGGGAATTCCTAGGCAGTAACCACCGAAAAGAAACTAAGGTATAATGGAAATTTCATATGCAGCATACCGATGTGGCCACTGCTATGATAAATCCTTACAATTTATGAAGTTAAAGTGGCGATTTTCTCATATAGTTTTTCAGATACATATCATCGCAGCCCCACGTTCTCTACGCAGGTTCTAACCTCTGCGTAGAACCGATATGCTCTCGACCGTCTGAGAGATAGGGAAAGGGGGCCGTGGAGGCTATTAATGATGATGCTGATCATGGTGGTGGTAATGATGATGATGATGATGATGATGACGAGGAGGAGGAGGAGGAGGAGGAAGATAATGATGATAATCATGATAATTGTGATTATGATAATCGTCTTCGTCATCATTAGTATTGCCATTATCACAACAAACAACAATATCATTATGATCATCGTCATCATTACCGTTGTTGTCGCTTTCTTGTAGTCACTACCGACACCATGATGATGATGATGATGATCATCATCGTCATCATCATCATCACAGCACCGATACTAAGCTTATCACTATGTGCATGCCTATGCCCGTTAACTTTACGTTCTTTTCTTTCAGCAAATTTTACTACGAGACCTCAAGGATGAAGATGATGTAAATACAGACGGGGCGTCATGCACATTCACAGCTAGATCGGCTGCAGGCGGAGTTCTGATTGCAAAGATTCAGCTAAGGAATCATGGTGCTGAGTGTTACGGAGCCGTTAACTTTGAGATTCTTGTCGGTCAACTCGAGGTGAGAGAGAG
>LD346918.1:560931-582866 GCA_001465055.1 Ptychodera flava | reverse complement strand
CTCTACGCTTCAAAATACAATATTCCATTTGCCTCCTAGAGTGCTTTGATAAGCTACACAGTCAGATATCCATGTTACCATCAAAGACTCCGCTACAAGACAGACAAATTTAGATTGATTTGAAATTCCATTTGGAGCAAATCGGGGATTTCACATTCAAGTGCGATGATGTAGAAGAGATTTTAACGACACGTGTAAGATTTTTTCGCAATTCACCCAGTCTGTACAACCATTTCACAATGTCATCATTTTGCGATGCAAATTATCAGAGTTCAGCGGGAGTGAACCCATGGGAAGAACTAGTACGCTCTGAGGCGAGAAAAAATTATTGCATTTTCGATCCAGCATGTTTTTTGATCGATTTTGTTTTCTTTAGTTAATTCACTGCCTTTATTCTGTTAATAAACGGCAAGTGTGGCCACCGATGCTATGGCTTTCGATGATATTTCGTTTTACCGCGAAAACAAAACCATTTTATATTCTTCTCCTTCCATATGCATGATGGGAATAAAAAGCACCAAAGCCTTGCAAACAGAGCGCCAACGATTAGCGTACAAATGTGCAATATTTTCTGACTAATGAATTTCAGTAAGGACGAAACTCTCGTTGTAAACAATGAAACAAACAAACAAGAAGTGTCGAGAAGTTGCACGTTATCTATAGGTATTTCGACATTTTATTTGAGTTGACTTAGAAACTGTCCTAAAAGACAGAACATAAATAATGAAAAGTTATGGCTGATATCGACGAATATTTCATTTTTTGGACGAATACACATTTCCTGCCTCCATGTTCTTACTCAAATAGTAACCATCTAACGTCGCTCAATTTGTTCAACCAGATGTGTCGTTCCCAGAGATTTCTCACAGACCGGATAAGCCTCGGCATTTTTGTAACCGTTTTGAATTGACTGTATGGATCCATATTTCTACCAGTAGGCAACTTCACAGAAATATTATATACTAAAAAATTGGTAGCTCAGAATCATTTGAGTCGTAAAAATTAAGGTTTTCCAAATAAATTTAAGAAAAAGGTGTTTTCTGTACGAAGATCAAACACTCAGTTGCATCTGGTTGGAAAATTTGTTCACGCTATATGTACACATGAAGAGAAGTCATATATGTATGCATGGTGCTGTTTGCACACAGATCAGACAATAGGCAAATTTACTAGATATACTGGCACAAAACTAATATCACCCCTGCTCAAGCCTATCGTTTGGTAAATTGTTTTATATTTATTGTAATCCTACGTTATTTTTAAACATCAAAGCAACGTTGGGTCGGTCAATGAACGTGACGTGACGTTATTCCCGTAAGGAAATTGCGATGTCTACCCACAACGATTTGCACTTAGTAATGTAATAAGCTACATCTTTATCAACGCCCTCTATTATTATGATGCATGTGTGGAGTTATCGTTTACAATGAATTTCTCAGCTTGATTCGAAAACTTTTGGGAGGGGAAAAAGAGAAACACCGCAGATGTTCAGGAACAAAAGGCAGCTACAAAGACACTCGCGTGAGACTACTTTTAAAGAGCACGAAGACAACCTGACCACATCCCAACTGATCGATATCGTGTACACATATTTAGAACTAGTTTTACGTTTGTGACGTTGAATTATGTACGTACACAAGGGTCAAAATTAATCCGTGATCATTTTAGTTAGAGAGATTAATTTCCAAATCTTGACCAATCCATGGATTTTGGGATATAAATTTCACCTTTCATTCGGACTACGCTAACTCATTCTAGACGGCTATTATCAAGCCAACTTACATAGTCATAGCCCTATCTGAGACGAAAATCTTGTCGTCTGTCTGACCATGTAACCTTTTATTTGCATCGTTAGTTATTGAATATTAAAAGTTGTCCCTTATTATAGAGGCTGAGTGATTGTGTGAACTTAAAAGTCTTGTTGCGTTTAGAATTACCGATATGCGTTCATCTGGCATATCTTTCACGGTGTAGTTTTGAAAACTCGACGAGACTTCACTGTATTCACATTTTTCTTAGCAGTTATCCAATTGGCAAACGTTTTCTCACTCACACATACAAACATATATATGGTACATTTACTATCCACAATGTAGGATTCATCTCAGGGACAGATATTAGGACTCTTAAACTTTTACAATTCTTTTCTGATATAACTACTTGTTAGGTTCATTTTGAAGCACTTTGAGTCAGAAAAACTTTCATCGTTTTAGTTTTTTGAAAATCGAAATTTTTGTTTCTCTCCATAGAGTAGTAAACACAGGGATGGCGGCCATTTCGAATTTCAAATTTAGGTAAATCTTGGGTGATGATTTTCTCTAGTTCAAAATTTGCATGGTGACCCCAGATTTTTATTCTTGATTTTGAAAGTGAAAAGTTGAACGAATCCTTGAGGAAAATTTGAGCAAAAGTTTAAGTCGTTCACTTTCGAGGCGCATACTACCTTAAGTGTGCCATTTTGAAGGAGACAAGAACCACGCATGTAACAGTGTCACATAGACAGTGCATGAATTGATTTTCAGATACATTATACAAGTACACCGAGATTTAGGTGTAGGAGAAACTCTGTACTTCTATCCAACACCATGCCAGTTCTGTCCTGTTACAGCAGTTTTCATTCATTGGCATCCAAACATTCATTCCACTATTAATAGTCTAAGCTTTTTACTTCATCAGGCCATTCATTCTTTATTCAATTACAGTGTCACTGTGCTTTTCATCACAAGACACAAAGGGTTTTGGCCATATGCATTTCACTAGACTGAGAGAAACACTCTGTGGTCTGATGTCAACAGACGTAAAGAGACAATTAACAAACATGTGACAAAATGTACTTTAAATCTAAGGAATCAGTACAGTAACTTCAAACTCAATCAATTTGTAGATTAACTTTAATGAATACTGAAAAACAAAACACATGTCAGAAATCAGTTTTCAGTGAATGTTTACATAAACTGAATTTGTAAAGGTTACTGATATGTAGACACACAAATATACAAGACTATTTTGAACCATGACTGTCATACTTTATTCACATCAAGCGACAGGTCACTCCTTTCACATTTTTGAATAACGGCCAAAATGTGTTGTAAGACGATAGGGCTGTCCTAAAAGTTTGGAAGATGAATGTTTATTAAGTAACAACAGAAATTAACTATTTGGAAATATGGCGCTTTCTTTATCTTTGGTAGTCTCAACAGAAGTCATTTTGCACAGAACCACATGACCAACTCTAGTTCTATGGACCTGCGATTACCATGATCTCACAGAATATTTGCAAAGATGACAGGCCATCTGTCTCATCACCCTCCTTTTATCAATTTTTGGGTGTTTATTTTGGCGATGTGGTATAGGGTTAAAGTTTCAAAGGACCTACTCTGCAATACTTATCCGGGCTCATCATATAATTAAGGAAAGTTAACTATTTAGATATACATCTGTTGAGAGATATAAGTCTTTATACTGGCAGTTATAAAAATACATAAATACAATGTCATTAATGCTTGAAAACAACACCAGTAATCATGGTGGCCGACTGCTATTCATAAACTCTGTCTTAAATGTTACAATTTCAATTACAATGCAAGTGGTACGGGTAACTTTTCATTCCTACCACAATGGTACTGATTTGCTCATCAAATATATCTATAAATGCAATTATGAAGTAGACTTTAAAGGCAAGTCACCGTGTCGCTGGCTTGTACAACTAACAATGGCCAATGACTGTGTTGCTCTAATGGTTTGGAAAGTGACAAAGGTCAATGATTGGTTGCTTTTTAATAGTCAAAGAATTGTGTTGCTTTTTAATGATCTGAAAACTGACCACTTCTCACAGCCTGTACTCCAAGTGTCCTGTCTGTGCCAGTATGTATCTGTTCATGAATTCATCGGTTAGTTCACTGTTCAGTTCCTTGATGGCTCTCCAGTGAATTTTCCCGATGTTTTCTGTCTTGCCCTTTGGATGGGTCATCTCTAGCTTTATATAAGACAACCATATATCTGTGGATGCAAAAAATAAATTGATGTAAGTACTGTGAACATGAGAAAGGAAATATTTATATCATTAGGTTATTACAAAAGTACTGCAAAGGATGCGCAACGACTCTACTGCATGTTGCCGCCTGACACAAAGCAGACAAAGATACCTGACCCTAATGTCAGACTATATCCTTTGCAATATTTTTGTAATAATGAACTTATTATAAGTCATCTTATATTAAATAATTAGGGCATCAAGTTGGCCAGGTAGTTATTATTTTTGTAAAATGTCCACATACAGTAAAATCTGTCTAAACCAAACACAAAAGGGAATGAGAAAACTTCGGTTTACAGAGGTGTTCGGTTGATAGAGGTTCCTTAAATGTGGCATTCTATGTGAAAGGGACTAGAAAAGGTGTTCAGTATAGACAGCTTTCCAGTTTAGACAGGTTTCACTGTATTTTCTTCTGATTTATAGTGCAAAAATGGAATATCTTTGAAGTGCTTCTGATACTCCGTGCAACTACACATGCAGAGTGCAAGACATATTCAGGTAACAGTATGATGGGTTCTTAAGAAATCTTCTAACAGTGGATGCACAGAGGCATCTGCAGAATGTATTGTGCTCTGGGTGCATGGAAAAAGTCAATGTTATGGAATGTGTGGTTTTTACAGCACAAACTATTTTATTGTTTTTTTATGATAGATGAGTAATAAGAGGTGTTTCGTAGGCTGAGAAATGCCCATTCCTACATACCTGCTGGGAGTTAGTGTTGAAAACACTCAGGGGCATGTAAATTAAAGGTCAAACTTTCTACTACCTTAAAAAGATCAAGTCATTTTCTTTGAAGCAATTTTTGTCAATGCTGCATGATTGAGAAATCAGTGATGGTTATTAGACAAAAGAGTAAAGAACACAGACATAGATATCTGACCTCCGTGGTTAGTGGCATCCCTCATTTACAGCATATATAAGTGAACAGATCAGGGAGGTTTTAGATGAAACTACTTTCACTCATAAGGCGCCGTAAAATAAATTATTTGTTTGTCGTCTGCGTGTGGGTAGGTTTTCGGACAAAATATGAAAAACAAACACAGATCCTAAGCTCGAAATACAGCGCATTGTGCCATTTCTTTGTTCGCAATGTCGAACCAAATTACTTAAATGTCGCAAAAATGCAAATGTCGTACGATCGTTTTGATACAAATCAGATTACCTATCTTAAAGGGGTACATCAACCGCTGTATGTAAAGTGTACATGTGCACCTCCTGTTGTAGCGGACTGCAGTATACCGTAAGTGAAGATCGATTGACCGTTTCATAAGTTGATTTCTCCCTCAAAGTTTCCAAATCGGCGGAAGTGCGTGATATTGGCCTGGTCTCCATACAAAAAGGGTCGAAAACAATTCTTGACTGGTTTAGCTTCGAATAAGGAACGGAACTGAATTTCCATCAGCGTGTGCGCGATCCGCGATTGATAACGATATTGGATCTGCACGAGGCAAGTTGTTATCGCCGGTGAAATGTTCGTTGTTGAATGCTCCAAATAGTTCGTACGCAGTATAAGTTGCTCTTACTTTGAACATTTTTGTCTGCTAAAATGGATGTGGTCATTTTATGAGTCAGGATTAGAATTCAGTTTTCAAAAATGGCAATTGGCAATGGGCATTCGGCATTGCTGTCTTGACAAGCAGAAAATTTAGCATTTTAATATGTGATAGCACTGATCACTTAACGTCATTTTTATTTCATTAATATGCAAAAATTTATACTTGTCCGCATTTCCGGCAAGAAAATAAAACCTGCTAGTGTCATAATGCATACAGAGAATCACACTTATTCTTATGAATTTATGGTTCAGACTACATGTTGCAACAACGACTGCGCATGCAGGAACAAAATTTGTCTGAATTTCAGGCAGCGGTGTACGATGTCGCGCGAGCAGCTACATATAGTAACAAACCTGACACCGTGATCAGTGCTATTAGAATTCGGCTAAAAGACTAGTTGATACACAAAATTCAGAATAAATAGCCTTTAAAGTTACAGCTAATGGAGCATTTCACTCAACAGAAACAGTGCTCAGGACTGGTATTTATTTGACACTTAAAAAGGAGGATTTGTACTCAAGGCTGTTATTTGTTCAGCTACAAACTCTTCTTACTGCAAAAATTGTAATTGTATCGAAAAGATAGTAGTTTCACCTTTTACCAAGATATTTAGCATTTGTTTTCTGAGTGACAACTACATACTTTGTTATACTCAGTAACTTTTGGAGTTTAATATGTGGAATTTTAAGGTTTTGCAAGAACATCTTTTTGTTTCTAAGGTTACCACTACATTTCAAAATTTATAGTGTTCGTTGGTACTACATTGACTATTTCTCGGTGGACAAGCTTGACAGGTGCCGTCCAAGATACGCTTTTTCAATTGTCTAAATGCCCTGGACTACTCTTTGGTCGTTGTGTCCTCCTGCCCCGTCTGTTGTATTTTTCTCTCTTGTCCTTTCCCGTATTATTTTAGAATGGGATTTAAACTAAGTTTAAGGCTTGGTTTTGATCATATGATAGATATAAATTAAAGATAAGAATATACGTCCAATCGTAAACATCAATACAGGTCTCGATCTTAAATTTACATGTCATAATTAATATATAAATGTCACTTAGACACGTTGCAAAATTGAACCCATTACGTGAAATTCTTAGGTTCCTTCATTAGGTGTTGATTCAAACACATTTTGTTTTCTTCAAAACTTCGTAAACATCCTCGTTATACGCAAGTTGCATCTTTTTATATTTGTCGCAAATATGCTTTTTATTCATATTTGAGATCTTGTTATTTTAATTAATAGTTTTACTTGTGCCTATGACCACCTTGTGCATAAATCTCCGTCAGAGACAAACTGTAGATCTTCGTAACACAACAGATGATTATTATTACACTTTACATGTTGTACGTTATGTACTGGTAAAGTGTTTATTGCCATTGTTTATTATGGAATTTTTGTTCAGACTCACAGTCACCTAACTAAAGTATGCTTGTTGTATTTATCAAGTATAACCTGGGTTTCCACCCATTGTTTTCAGCGTGCTAATGAAGAGCATAGGAAACACTGCATTGTAAATGTAATAGATGATTTTTTCATACTTGTGACCCATAAATCGATGGGAAAGTTAAAGTTTATGCGATTGATCTGTGTTGTGTTTTTTTTTCTGTTTGTTTTTTTTTTTTTTGCTGGCTGGCTGGCTTGTAGGTTTTTCAAAAATCTAAGAACGGTAAACAAAGAATTTTATTTACACGGCCTAATCAAGACCAACTTTGTGATTGATCCAATACAGCGTTGCCTGACAGAGTAAAACACACAGGCTGTGAAGGAATGTTAGTTGTGCCAGAAATACAATACCTGGGGTTTTAGCTCCAAATTCCCGCAATGCCTCTTCGTAACAAGATCTCAATTTCTTGATCTTTGGATCAGCCTGAATGGAAAGACATTGATAGTTAATATGTGTTTTATTGCTGTGTCTTCCCTTTGTTCAGGGTTTGAAGTGACAGGAGGCAGTGTGCCTGATACTGTACTTGTTGTTATGGGAAAATGTTATAAAAAACATCAAAATACATACATAACAGTATTTCTGCATCTTAATGAGCATTGGTTGTTCAATGTATCTTCCTCATCGCATTCTTAAATTATGAGAGGGAAATATTTAGGTTTACAACAGGCTGGCGAACAAGATTTTTTAAGGTATTATTCTCACAGCACCTACTGATACAGGTATATAATATAAACTTACCAGAGAGCATTCTAATGATATGTATTTCTGAAAAAAGTTCAGGTCTTTGGGATGTTTTGATGCCAACCTGAAAGTGACAGTGATTGCATGTTACAGGCAACGTTCAAAAGACACGCCAACATCAGCTTGAACATTGTCAGACACTATATATCTATATTCAACACGCTGAGCTGGAAAACATGGCTACTGGTAAAATTTGATGTCAATGTCATGTTTGAAATGTACCTTGAAAGTGAAGGAAGAAAACTACGATGGAAGCTTGCAGATCCATCTTCAGTAAACCATTACTGAATAATGATGAAGAGCAGTTCTCAATAAAAAGACATGGACCAGCAGCTGAAGTTCACGGGCTACATGTGTGAAGGACACAGGCATATGGCATACTGACGACAGATGTGATTACAATTGCTTATCAAAAATTACAGCCATGAAGAAAAATAGTTTTTATTGAAGAGAATTGTGTTCTTTGGGACAATCTGCAGTTGGAACAATTGGCTCAGGTAATCAAGACCGATATATAGCAATTAAACTAATATGAAAATATCTTTTTGTGACAGCTTGTGAATGGCCTTGCATTTCAATAGGTATAGATTTGTATTTGAAGTGCATAAGATGAAGCGCTGAAGTGTTGAACAGAAATCACTGAATAGAAGAATTCACTGACCTCTTGTAAATATCTCTAGCTTTCTTGATGCCACCAGAGAAGGCTGCCCATTCCAGATACCTTTCCTTTATGACTGACGCAACCTGCTTGTGTTGAGTTATCCCTTGCTGTGCAAATAAAAATTTACATGTGAGACTAATCTGTATTCATTTCACTTGAAACAAAGTTGTACAATTATTGCAATGCTAAATGCATTCATTTAATCTGTTGTTTTACTGTATAATCTATGCCTAGCCAGCTGAGAAATAAACTCTGGCAGCAAATCCGTTTTTCAAATGTTGCAAGCAGGGTGTCGTCAGTGCAAATACTTCACTATACACAGCATAGAATCCATTTTCAAAACCGAAATATAGCATTACACTGAAGTACAGTCATGATAGGATTTAATGTATGATGAAATATCATGTGCGGATGATAGGTTCACTTCAGGCTGTAAGTAATATCTTTGCAGGTTAGATGTTACAAAAATGAAGTGACGAGGATGATGTACAATACTGGGGGGCAAAGAAAACGTAATGAAGCTCTCCATGTTAGGCAATTACTTGATCAACATGTAGCCATGCATACTCTGAAAGTAATGTCTGCCACATGCTGGGATCAGACACACTATTTTGACCTGGAAATTGAATTTTATCTGAATGTTTTTGGATAGTGAAGAAAATGCCTTTTTAGTATGAATTGTATTTCATATGACTACATGAAGCTAAGTCCATGAATAATGATGTGTTTTTCATTATCATCTTCACAACATGATGTGAACTGTTCATGTTTTTGTCACTTTTCCAGATGAAGCAGAACTGTTAAAACACCATAAGCTGTATCTTTTGGCTATTTTTCCAGAACTTTTGTTTTGTGGTTTCCCTACACTTTCTGCATTGAATCCCGAAACTAATTTAATGCCAAGTATTTAGCATATCAACACAACATATATGAGTATAAATTCCATTGTTATTGTTGAAAATTGTATTCAAGTCCGGACTAGAATTCATTTGTAAACAATAAACAATGATCAGTACAGACATACAAGCTGTGTTGACAAAAAAGAATACTCAAAATTTCAGTATGACAAACGGATGAGGGTCAGACACGGTAGTTGATATACAGATGCAGAATACTGAAAAACTTGCCACAAGTTACAGCTTATGTCCCTTTAAAGTTCAAAATTCTTACCTCGAAGACAGACTCTACTTCAGCGGGGTTACACGCAAGACACCAGGTGAGGCCTAGGTCCCACAGTGGCAGTGAATTCTACAGGAAATAAATTCACATACAACTTCTGCAGGTGAATATTGTGTTAAAATGTGTACAAAGTATTTCTGTACACCAATATGGAACAGCTGACAATATCACATCAGGCAGGTAGTTGTGACTTTTGGTATTTTTTGAACTTTTGTTCTGTCCATCAACTATGATTTCTTGTTCCACTGCCTAAAGCACCCTTTGACTTATGGTGCTGTGTCAGCATGCTATCAAAAAAGCCTGTCACATATTTCAAAATATGGTCCATTTTTGTTGTCAAGTGAATTTCAAATGCTAATTTCACTTCTCCAATATACTGACATACAGTAAATTCATGTAAAATATGTAATGTTTGAAATTTGAATAATTTCCATCTATCTGCCAGTATGATTACTATATTGGGCTTTTGCAAGTCACAAAATACTCATTACTGACATCAGTCTCCATCTCAAAGTATTAACCCTTTGAGCGCAAAAGTCTATTATGTCCCCTTTATAAAATCAAACCCAGTCAATTTTTTCAGATTTTGCCAAAATCTTGAGAAAAAACTGAAGCCAATGAAAGGTGATGTCCATTTGGTCCAAAATTATCAAAAAATTACAGAAAAATTCATGAAAATTGGTAAAATTTTGCACTAAAATTTTTGCGGGAGAAAATTACAGCGCTCAAAGGGTTAAAATAGTTAAAAGTTTTACTGATTAGGCTCTGGAAAACAGAAGTAAAACAGCATTGTTCAGATTAGAAATGCTTGAAGAGGAGCTGAGGTTATCAAAACATCTGAAAAACAAGGAGATGGCTCACAACAACCCATTTTGATACAATGCTAAAATCAGTCATACATAGCTACATGTATTCTTACTTTTGACATCAGCCACTCAGAGGGTGAATGAGAGAAAAAATTCTGACCTTAGATTTGACATGAGACACAGCATAATCAAAGAGATCCATCACTTCAGCCTTGGCGTCTTCATTTCCTTCAAAAAAGTGCAGACAGAGTATTTTTTTAATGTAGACTGTAGGATCTAGCTCAAACTTGGATGTAAGCTAACAAACATGTTGACAGAATACACAGGAAACAGAAAGGATGATGGAAGTGTTAAATCAGTGAGCAAGTAATATCTAAGTTGGTTAAGAAATGCTGTCCTCTCTTTTTGTATTGTACTTGTCTCAAAAGTTTATAAAATATCAGAGATATTTCACTGACCTAGTTGCATGCCATAGATGACAAGTTGTAATCTTTGTAGCCAAAGAGTGACCGATTTGACATGTGAATTTGTGGCTATTTCGGCCACTTCTTTGGCCTTCTCCATCAAGCCAACTTTTATAAGCATCTTCACCTATGGATGAAAATAGAAATCATTTACCTAACACAAGGTTCATAAAATTCTTGAAAGATATCTAAGGTGAGGAAACACATGGAGCTACAACTAGCGAGCATATCTAGGAAATATTATTGGGTGATTCAAAACTACTGATATATACATAGTATCTTCAAGTTGAATTCGACATGCAATAGACACTAAGGCCTTCTGTCAGGTCATTTGAGTATTTACTGTAATTTTCTTTAGTGAGTTCACTGAAAAAAATAGTAAGGTGGGGTGGATTGATTCAGAGCAACTTTGTTTGTATGGAAAATGAAAAATCCTGACATTATTGCTATTCCACAATACACTGAATTTCAAAGAGTGCTTCATTTAAGCAATAAAGCGCACCCAGGGACGGTATACCACGAGATTTTGACCTGTTCACAACATATGCACGATATGAAGTGAACTGGTCAAAATCGAGTGGTACAATACCGTCGCTGGGTGTGATTTGTTGCTATTACATATATCATGACAGTATATCGAAACTTGGGCGTGGAATGTCAAAAACGGATTATTTTGCTCAAGCTGAGAACTCACACGTATGCCAGCCATGGTATATCGCCAATCGAGTTCTTTTCATGTCTCGACCATGTCTCAATGTCTCAATCACTGCATTTGTACCATCAATATACTGGTATGATATAATAAAAATTAAAGCTTTTGGAAAATATGGAGAAACTCTCTTTCTGTGTGGGTGGAAAGCTTGCAAACTTTCCTTTATAATCCATTAAAACACCAGTTAGTATGAATGGTATAAAGAGACCATTTGTGATGGATTCATCCTCTTTTATTGCGAGGAAAACCTTGAAATGATCATATTTTGCACTCCCATTTACAAAACCAATTATTAATATTTATTATTATTATTATTTTTTTTATTTCAGGTCAATAAAGATCCATATCCAACAAACAAAACAAAAAAAAAGAACAGAAACAAAAATGATTAAAATGTCTGATCTGCATTCAAAGTCTATTACATTGTAGTCTACCTTATCTGCAACCCTGGAAATTCAGATTCTGACGATGAGCAGCACGACTCACTTACCCATTTCTCATAAAGCTCTTCAGATAACTGGTACTTAATACTTGACAGCACTTTCAGAGCTCTGATAACATGCTGGAAACAATCACACAGTGAATACTGTCACTGTATCACATTCCAAACATGCAGGCATGTTTTACAATACATTTTATACTACACAGGAATAAACTCAACTTTTATAAAAAATTCCAAAAGTTCTAGTATGACAGGAAAATAGCCCACACCACTGTGTTTATTTCTATACCATTAGTCATAGGTGAAAATGTGCAAAACTGTTCCTTCACCACTCACTGTACAAGTGGTAAGAAATTTTGCAGTGGCTCTTACAGAGGTGCAATCACAAATTATAAAGACTAACAGCAGGAAACCCATAATTGAACTCTTTCACCACATTTTCCAGTATGTTTGTGTCTGATTGCATTAGACTACAGTATGCGCATGACAGGGTCCAACTAGGTCCAAGGATCCTACGGTACTCACTTGATTTGATAGATGTTCTGACTGTCCCTCTTTGCTGGTCACTCTTTCCAGACAGGTTTCAGCATACAGTGTCCACATCTTTCTGGTTGGTAGGTGCTTCACAGCTTTCTCAAAGACAGCAAAACACTTTTGCTCAAGCTGTAGCACTGCCAAGTCTGAAAGCAAAAAACCATGAACTCTCATTGACATTGACTGCCATGCCACAATCTTGTGTATATAATGTATACTGAATAAGATTTTATTTTACTGTAAGATTGGTAATACTAGTCAACAGTTCAAATAATTGTTGTCGCTGCAACAACATCAATTCTCTCTTAGTTATTGTTCATGAATATGGATTTTTTTGAAGGGAAGCTAATTACATACCAGGATCCAGATCTCTGTGTTTGGCATCAGCAGCTACACTGTCTTCATTCATCAGATGTCTTCTGGCTAAGGCATTCCATGTTAACTCATTCTCTGGGTGATCCTTTTTGAGACTGGAAAAAAAATTGAATGACATGATATTGCATCGTCTGCATGCTGTAGAATTTTCTTGCAATTTCTTGAGAAAGTCAATCTCTGATGTATTCAGGCAGATTTTGTCAAAAATAACTATTACAGCAAGCTTGAAACACATCTTTCAAGTATCTAAATCTGATGCATGATGCACAACATAATAGCATTAATTTATGCAAATGTATAAACAAGTGTTATTTAAGTATGCAAATCTGATCTTAATGACTTATTATCAGTTTTGTGTATTGTTGTATCTTGGATCACAGTTTGTAGACATATCTAACCGGCAATACCTTTGTGATTACATGCTTTCTGAAGCAATCCATTTCCAATTTCTCATTCATTCATGCTAGTTATATATATTTAGCATCGTGTTAATATGTGAAGTGGAGTTGTAAAATTCCTGGAAATCCTACACTGTATTTTTTTTTGGCTCACATATGATATTTTGGCTCAAAACCTCTCCTAAAGAAACAGCCTATAGTTCTCATCCATTGTTGTTATCCTCAGAGAAAGTGAAATTCAAATATTGGAAATGTTCAGATTTTTAGCGTAGGCTGCTTTGATACAAAGCGGACTTTTATCTGTGCAGGGATACAACATTTTTTAATGCAATAAAGCTGATGAACAATTTGAATAGAAAACAGTAGCTTAGAACCAAATTTGCCATGCTGAAGTAATAGTGTCAAATACACATTTGCACAATTTCTACTTGATTCATGTGACTTGTGACAAAATTCTGAGAAAAACATTTAATATGATGCCAGTTTTCATAAAAATCCTAGATGTGACTTACTCGTTGTAAATTGTGTCAATGATACCTTGAACAAAATCAAAGTCTTTGCAAACAGGGAGGAATGATAGTCTGAAGTCAATATCATCTGAAAATGAAAAAATATTGGATTAAAACAGTCTGCATCAACAGAAAATGAAAATATATGAACAGAAAATGTGAATATGTAAGGTCACTGTGACAGAAAATCAACCATTAATTTAACATACTGAGCAAAGATAATTTTCCACACAATTTGAAGACCTGTTTACTGAATATATCTATTAAGTGGTGCACAAGTCTAAAGGCATTCATACTTTTTTCCTTTCTGTAAATACAGGAGGCTCATGTTTTGATATGAGAAGGGAAGAAAACTGTCATTGATAGATTTGTATCAGTACAGAAGATGTGTCAAAACTTCCTCAAGTTTGGCTGTTTAGGGTGTTGATCATCTTTATATGTCATTTTATCAATTCACCATTTATGATTAATTTTGTTGACACATGAAGTGTGCTGATGATGTTACATTGTTATGTTATGCAGTTCAGGCAAAACTCAAGAACTCTTGCCCAATGCTAAACACATTAAAAGTTACACTGTCCAAGGAAGCACACTTGCTCCACAAAGCTACGGGGAACCCAATATGATATCTGATATGATATCTGATGGGTTGGAAACGGTAGCCGACTGGTTTTGTGTGAGGCCTAGCAGCTAGGCGATGTTGTCGTGAGTGTGTGGGGGTTCGAATCCCGTTTGGGTTATAGTAAAAATTATATTTAAAAAAAAATTTTCTTAAGGCCAAGGTCAGACCCAGTGTAAGTTATAGTTTCCAGTTTGGAATGTGCACAAATATTTCAAATATAAAATGAGTTTTTCCATACCTGGCATGGCCTCAACGGCTTTCTTGTAAACGACCGTGGCTGCTGTACCCTGCATCAGTGCATCATCAACTGCTGTGTGTTCACTGCTACTAGTCTGAAATGCATTGCATGATGTACACATTAGCAGCTCGGGCACAGATAATTGGACTCTCAAATTTTTACAATTCTTTTCTGATCTACTACTTATGGGTGCTCATTTCAGAACCCCTGGGGTAAGAAAACTTTTCAATGTCTCAGTTTTTTTGGAATCAGAAATTTTATTTTCCCTCATAGAGTTAACACAGGGATGGTGGCCATTTTGAATTTCAAATATTGGTAAATGTTAAGTAGCTTGTTTCTCCAGTACTAAACTTTGCATGGTGAATCCTGATATTTGTTCTTGATTAAGTGAGAGAATGGTAGAAAGTTTCATTGAGGATACTTTGAGTAAAAGTTTAAGTCTTTCACTTTCAAGGCTAGGCGCATACTACTGTAGTATCTCTGGCAGTACAATTTTCTTTCTCTGAAGCAGCATCCTGTGACAAGCTGTTTTCTTGTATCAGTAAAAATACAGGATTTACAAAGTGAAGGAACATCGCATTTTTCTATTGAAAACTAATAGGAGTCATACAACTTTTGGTTGTGAAATGATCAACAACTCTAAGCATATCTTTCAATAAAATGACCATGCAATTAAGCACCAACCAGTTTTATAGATTTTGGCTTTCTAGTTTGATTGAACTTAACACATCAGTAATACCTTGTAAAAATTTTACACTGTGAATCATGGAATTTGTAGAAGAAATACTGACCTTGTCCTTCTGTAACACACTCCATCTTTTCCGTAGCTGCACAACATGAAGTAAGTTAATACAAATGAAATGCAAATGCTTCAAATTGTCAACAGCAGCATTGTCTTTGCTACATACACCAAATTAAAGCCTTGTCCTGCTAAGTTCAGGGCAAGTTGGTTAAAATCAGTGATGCAAAACAAGTCCCATGTTTTGAATTTTAACACAAACTTGAATACAAAATGTATTTAAAGGCCCCTGAATACCTAGACACCATAAATTTGACTTTTACTGACTCAACCTGCCATAACATATTCTGCCAAGTAGGTAAAATTAACTATAGAGTTGGCTCTATACTGCTTTTTGATGACTCGGCACATGGGGAAATGATACTGTCCGGCAGGGTTAATGTATAGCAACATGCACACGTGTTTACATGTATCTTGTCACAAATGAATGCATTGAAATTTATGACAAAGGGAGTAAGCTCACTGACAAACGACAAATTAGGAACATAAAGCTGTACCAACCTTATCAGCATTCATCAGTTCTAGTCTGAAGTACTGTTCAAAGATATAAACAAATATATATGTTTTCACTTTGGGCTGCAATTTAATTACAAAAGATCTGTGCCACTATTATTTCAAGATCAGTTTCTGGACACAAGATCATAAGACAAATATCCCTTGCTTTGTTGATATTCAGGATTGGATTTTGTCAATTATAGTTATTCTAGATTATTCCCTGCCAAAACATACATATGAAATAGCATCACTTCATTGAAAGAGTGATAAACGCTACTGGAACTGAGGGAACTCATGAACATGCAGTTGATGGAACTTCCTGTCTTTTCTAAGATATGATGCACTCTCATTGGCAATCACTGCTCAGCCATTTCAACTGATTGGTGTTAAAAGATCAGAAACTTGGGATGTTTATTTCAAATCCTTGGTAATGGAATAAGCACTAATTACTTTTCTTATTTGCCATAAAAACTAAGTTAATAGACAGTCTCAATAAAATATTTCTGAGACCTGACACGCTGACATCCTTGGTAATGTGATGAACATTAACTTCCTTTTTTATTTGACATAAAACTAAGTTGACAGAGTCTCAATAAAACACTTTTGTCAAAAATGGATGATGCAACTTTCACAAATGAAATGTGTAAATTTAGAAGGAGTTGACAATTACCTCGACCCAGAGTCGTTGTGATTCAGGATGGAACCTTAAACCCCGGAGCAGAAGTCCTCTGGCATTGTCAGGCGAGTTGTTGTCTTCCATTTCAAACTTGGCAGCCATGATCCACAACCCTGACAGGAAGGAAGTAAAACATTACACATTGCAATTTGATGGTACTCACTGAGTTCTGTCCAACTCTGAAGGATCTGAGAAATGAAGGTCAAATGTGATGACAATCTCACTGCAACTAGAAGCTGTTATATTGGAGATTATCAAATTGACCATAAAGAAACAAAATAATTTTGGTTATGTCCTCAAGTTAGAAAGACCAAGTTTCATACATTTACATCACTATAAAAGTGAAGTTGTTGCATGCTGTTGATTGTTGCCAACATTGCAAAACTCTTCCGTTGTTACTACCAGTCAAAAAATCCTATATTCAAAGTGATCATTAGCAATTAGAACTTTACTTTAAGGAGAGACATATGACAAGTTTATCTACACAACAATTCTTCTGTAGTATTGAGTCAGTTGTAGACTATAAATTGTAGCAATTCGTAAGATAGCATTGCTACATTTTGTCAACAAAGCTGGCAGCAACATTATTTTCAGATGGAAAACACAGCAAGGCAAATTTGGAAGTTTTCCCTAGATTCTTGGAAGATAGTAAAACCCTTTAAGGTAAAATTATTCTTCAGTTTGACCAAGGTTACTGTACCCCAAGTAGAGTAACCGTGGTTACTCTATCCAAAGTAGAGTAACCGTGACTTGACAAATGCATATACAAGTAAAAAAATGTAAAAAAAAACAAGGACATAAAAAACTACCAATCAAAGTCACTACTCTCTATTTAATAGAAAAACATCAAACTACAGAAAAAAGATCACTTACCTACTACATTGCTATGTATTTTCAACAATCTTGTATATATCTTACTGAGTGCAATACGTCTATTCTGTTTCAAAAACAGACAATGAGTATGTCAAGCTATAACATTACCGTACTATTAATCTCAGAAATGAAATATGCATGTAATGAATGAATTTTCACCTCTAAACCGATGATTCATATAAAGGTGGAAATACAGAACACATTTACCAAAATCCTGTCTATGGTAATCTGATAGAGGGCGTGCGCACACACTTAAAAATTGCTCAACATGCAATGTTTACCTTAATTTCTGGCCACTTCAAAGCATTTACTTAGAGAAATGAACAAACTAATAGCAAATAACAGCTGGGTCACAATCACTGAGATTCACGCACACCATAATATTGTGACATGTTATATCATATCAAGCACACAGCTAGAATTTTAATTGACTTTGAAAGAATACCAGAACCTAAAGCATGGACTCTGCTTCTAACATTAATTTCAACTCATTTAAATTTCAAAACCATCACATTAATCATCAAATTTTAAACATTACCTGTTCTGCAGATATGATGTACCGGTAACACTTACCCATTTTTTGCAGAATTCTATTTGTGACATCCATAGTTTTAGATCATCACTGTACAAAGCACATGCTCTCTGTGATAAAGTAATTGAACATTTCAACATGTAAACGACCAGATACCAGTAGAGCACTTGCTACAAATATGATTCAAATATTTGTAGATATCATTTTGCATATGAAATGCAGTGTTTCCTTATCAGCAGCATGTCTGACTACAGAATCTAATACCAGACAACTGTTGAGGAAACAGGCAAATATATTGTATTGTACTGTAATGTAAATACTGTACTGTTCTGCACTGCACTGTATGGTACTGTAAATACTGTACTGTACTGTACTGTACTGTACTGTAAATAGTGTACTGTATTGTACTGTACTGTTCTGTACTGCAGCGGCTGTAGTTTTTGTTGTCTTTGTGTATCTGCTGCTAACTGAGAGCTAAAAATATAAGGCAGCTTAAACACATTCAGAGACAAAATGTACGACTGATTAATAATTATGTAAAGAATTTATGAATAAGATCATCAATTTCTCTTGAAACTTATTGGAGAGAAATGCAGATAAGGTTTGCATATTCATGCTTTGTGCTCTGACTACTCTACAATAATCTGGGTAGCCTAATGCTGAAAGCAGTTTTGACAAAATCCATATTTGCTGTTGACTGGTAGTATATCATAGAGGGTATAAATTAAATTCTGAATGACTTATTGGTGGAACAACCGATATGTATTCACAACAGATGAACAAATCAAAACATAAAAGTTATTCTGAATATTACTTTCTGTTGTCTTACCCTAAATAACCTGGTTATCCTCTGAACAATGCTATATTCTATCTCGGCTTTCTTGAAAAAATAATGAATTTTCTGGAATATAGAAAAGTTTAAAAAGTTTGTTAATAATACAAGATCATGTCTTTTATTACCACCACCACCATCATCATTATCATCAACATCGTCATTATCATCACCACCATCACCACCACCACTATCATCATCATCAACATTATCATCATTGTCATCATCATCATCATCATCAACACCATTATAATCTCCACAATAACCAAACTATCTAGCACATTACAATGCCTGCCATTGTCTCAATTAGCAATAATTCTAACTTCTGGACAAATTGATTGACCATACAGGAAATTTCTATGTGTTACATACCTACGGCCAATTATGGGTTCTGTTTTCAAAATTATTGAAATTACACAATGTAGACTCCACTGATACTACAATGCATGAAATTAATTATTCCATTGAGCATTTCAGAATACTCTAATAAGCAATCATTTAGGGTTGAATTTTCTCCTTCTAAAGAAAACAGCTGCAATGCTATGCTGCATCTGCAAAATATCTGATGTTCTTCATGTCTTTGGAAAGCACTTCCCAACAATTTCAAAAGGCTTTTTGATTCTGACTTCAGAAACTGTACTCACCTTCCTTCTTTTGTTGATCAGCGCTAATAGATTGATCTTGTACTAAAAGAAAACAAACTTTTTTTCAATGATAGGGTGGTGTAAATTGAAGTGACAATGACATGTACATTCACTTTTTCATCAATAAAATTTTATCATAATTTGTTCCATTCCATTCTTTCAAGGGATGAACAAAGAGCATTCTCACATTCCTGGCTACTGGGAGTGTGGGATCGACGGTGTGGGAAAAATCGATCCCACACTCTCAGAAACCGTCCCACACTCTGCAGTATATAACACACGAGCTCTGATAGGGTTATAAATAGCCTTTAGTTCCACGCGCAAAATATTATCCAATGGCACAATGAGTAACACATGGACCGGGACTAAAAAGTAAGCACGTCAGAGTACGGAACATTGTCATGATTTTGGATAACGTTGTACGTTGTTTGTGACCCCGGAATGGTGACAGACTCACAAAAAACTGGACAAAATTTCCAAATGACTGATGAACATAGGCTACTTGGAACATATGGCTAATTTTTTTTTCTGTTGGACATCTCGTCTGTAGCAGAAGTTGAAGTATCGGCAGCGGAACTCACCATTTGGGTTAGTGCCCAAGCAAATTTTACCTTGGTTCCCTGCTTGTCATATCTACTTGGGGTTCCCCAAATATATGTCAATGCAATCATATTAGAGGATTATAGACATGACACGATTTCCCAAACTATCTTACGCATCCAAACCTTAGTAAAAACACTGAATCAACACTGCTAGGAAGTACTTAGTAGGACTATTTAAATAATAGCTTGTAATACCTGAATGCAGGTTCAGGGAGAAAGTTTTCAAACTTTTAATTAGACATGACTTTTTAAAAATAGTACTATTTATTTTAAAAAAATTGCACACTACACTATACACTGCGTTGTGGTGCTTTTTACATGACAATGATAAAAATTACAGATAAGTACTATAACACCTCTTACAAAGATGTTTTTTAAGAGACAATATTGAACTTGCAAGCCTGTTGTTAATTCAAATTACATGTTTGGTTAAGTCATCATCAAAACAGTTGATTTCATACTCGACTAGTTACTATATAATAGACAACCAATCAAGCATACCTGAATGTATTTGAGGAAGTCTTCTTTTTCTTTCTGTGTACGAGCTAGTCTGTATTCATGAGCACGGATTTTCTTCACTATGGTCCTGTGAAGTGAAAGTGACAGCTGTAGTGTATCAACATGGAATAAACAGGGAGTGCTCAAAGAACCAAAGGTAAAGACTTTTCAAAATGAAACATCTTCAAGTATACTGAGTGACAAAATTACACTTGTTGTCACTGTTAAAGGACATCTTCACATTGCCTTTCAGTTTTTCATGAGTCATTTTACATGGCACCACAGGCAAGGAGAAATTCTCCTTTTCTGTGATGGAAGTAGCCTGGATGCCATGTGAATCTGGTGGATCTGCTCACGAAAATCCCAATATGTTGGTCTGGACTTCATCTTTCAACAAATGTTACTTAAAGAAACTCTCTTGACCTTCCCAATATACATGAATGGAGTTGAATGACAAACAAACAAACGTAAAATTAAGGTTCATATGGTGTCATGCCTCAAGCTCTGCTCAGCACATAAAATGATAAAATAGAATAAATTTATGGTTGGTATTGATATGTTGAACCTTAATTTTTGTGTTTTTTTGTGTAGTGTAGGGTGTAGTGTGAGTGACACTCTAATTTGTGAATAGAAACATGGCTTTTACAAATATGAATAACTTTTCGTGCGTTGCCCTAAAAAGTGTATCTATCTTTCAAAAGCTTCTTTTAAATATTCTGCCGACTATGTTTTTGAGTGTCAATGGTATCTTTGCCAAGTATTGTAATTTGAATCTGAAAAATATGAATGTACTCACTTGATTTCACTTCGAGAAAAAAGGCCTACCCTTTCGAGCTGTTCAAGCTCAGGCAGCATTTCTTCCATTCGCTGTTGTACACTTTCAGCCATTTTGCTTGTTTGGCAAGAGTAACTGGTAAGTTAACGTCAAATGCTGCACACCACTTTGTTAAATTGAAAAATACGTACAGTTATCCCCATCGATGTATCATGTAGTGAATGAAAACTCACATGTTGCAGACTACGTCTATACCATCTACGCATGCGCATTCAAATCAAATTTACTTGCCCTTCCCTCGTGAAAGACGTGCACGTTATGCACAATATCTTCTTTCTCAATAACCCTATGCCTAGAAATAATCTAAATAACTTTCTAAAAGGTGGGTTAAGTTTTAAAATTTTACTCTAAAATCGATATTTTGATTGAAGGTCACATGGGGTCACTGGGGTCGTAGGTCACAAGCTGAATTTTCAGAACGAGGCGTTGTTAG